>ML785641.1:59441-77979 GCA_009831015.1 Picea engelmannii | reverse complement strand
TGCAATAATATAGATTCTGATTCTTTCTGGTGTTCTATCATATCCTTAGTCTCTTGACCTTCTTCATGGTTTTCTTGTCTCATATTCATCATTTCAACTTTATCAATAATTCTAGGACAATCCAAAGCCTCATGACCAACAAATTTATAACAAAGACAAATAGGACCTGTACCAGGGAATTCCTTAGCAAGATATCCCGATCTTCTGCAACTATAACAAAGAGTCAATCCTCTCTTTCTCTTAAATGATCCCCAACTTTTCCTTTACTGCACACTGGGATCAAAGTGATGGAATTGCAAAAAATTCTTTCTAGGATCTTGCATCCACTTGTTAGTCCAAAAATTCTTTCTATGCATAGGAATAACATATCTTTCATTATTTATATTAGATTTATTCATATTAAATCTTCTCTCTTCTAGCCGTGCCCTAGTTTTGAGACTAGGACCAAATATATCAAACATACCTAGATCCATACTTTCGAAACAAAAATTTTCCACTTATCTTACCTTTTCCAGAGCACAAAGCTTTAAGATATTACCTCTTTTCTTCCGATTCAATTCCCTTCTTAGCACAAAGCTTCACAATTCAAGTAGAATACTGTGCACTACAACAAAAAATCTACGCACATAGCTTTCTTTTTTCTTTAGTTCCCAACAATCACAGTTTCAAGTTCCAGCAACAGAACCTGTTTTTGGCATAGGGGTAGACCCGACGTTTAATGCTTCAACAACATACAAAAAAAACCCTAACTACCAACCCTTTCGACAATGCCTGCAAAGCATATGAAGTCTCACCTGAGGTAGAGGTAGGGGGGTTGCAGGAATCAAGTGTCTGCAACCTAGATGGGACATAGATATGTGATCACAATACTTAATAGAGCACTTAGGAATAATATTCATTAGTCTTTAACCCCTATTCACATCGTATTTTAAAACCCTAATTACAAAACAACGCGGTAGCAACCAAGATCCAAACATATCTAACCATTCAACACATAGCATCAAAGTAGATCTAACATTCATTCACATCATAAAGTACTAAGCATCAACATGATCTATCATACATCTATATTAAGCAAATAAGTACATAAACAACATGAACACCATAGAACAAAGCACATCGACACAGGATATACGTGGTTCACCCTAGTGTGGGTCTACGTCCACCAATCTTCTTCTCTTCTTATTAGTCCCTTCCAATCTTCCTACATGCACCAAGCCACAATGCCAACTCCACATAGGATAAGAGATATGCACACACCTCACCAGATCCTCCTTCCCCAAGTTAGGTTCAAGCATAAAGCCTCTACACATTATGTGCACAAAGCACGTACAAAACAGTTGCACTTAGCTCTGCAAACCTTAACACGTTCGTGCACAAAGCCAATCAATGACTAGTAACTACTAGGTCTGCTTCTTACATCGCCTATATACTTATTTATACATTACAAAAGGGGCCTAAACATGGGTAAGACCCATGGGCCAAAATCACGTACCCATTACATAAAACCTAAAACCCAAAAAGCCTGCAAAACGGGGTGAGATCCCGCGATCTCCACTTTTCCTGGGCGCTCCATCTTCAACCAGCTTGTCAAAGTCCCAAAAATGGTCAAACATGACCAAGGTTCTCCAAAACTTGGTCGAGGGCCAACAGGCCCCCAACACTCACCTGTGACGTGTCTCGAGTCACTATGATCTGGGAAATTCTGCTTCAAAGGCCTCAAGCTTGGCTTGAGCTGCCCCAACTTGTTGCTTCTCTAGAGCCTCCTATTCAACAAAGTCTTGAATTACTTTCTCAGTGACAGGCCCTTCCAAGCGCTGTTCCATCATGGTGACCACTTGTTCTAGCTGTGCACCTTGTCCTTCGATCTCTTCAAAAAGTGTGCAGGCTTGGTCCAACACCGACTGGAGTCTCTGGGTCACTTCCATGACTCTACTCTGAATGGCATTGACCTTTTTCTGAACAACATGCACCTCATGTGACCTTTTCATCTTCTCTACTGCTGAAAGAAGCTTCAACTATGCTTGCATTGTCGATGCCCGCTGTTTCGCCTCCTGAAGTTGTGACTCTAATGTACTCAATTCCGGGTCTTCTGCAAGGTGCTCATAGGTCTGTGCACTTTAGTTACTTAGTTTCTGGCACTCTAAATCCAATGCCTTAATTATTTCAACTGCACTTTTGGCATTTTCTTCCCTCTGATATTGCACTTCCTGTGGAGTGCTCGACACTGCTTACAGTTCCAGTTCTTATACTCTTGCTTGAAGCTATTGAATGGAGGCAACAAGATTCCCCACTTGGCTCTCAACTGTCTCTTATTTCATCTGTGCCAGGCCTGACACAGAGAAAAGTGCTCTAGTTACTTCTTTTCTAACCTTAATCTACTCCGCGAGTAGCTGGTATTTTTCTCTCTGGATCTGCTCTCTTTCCTCTTCCAACTTCACTCAGAGGTCATATTTCTCTTGTTGCGCAACCCGATGTTGCTCTAGGGATTCCTCCTTTTCTTTCTTCAAGGCCTCCATGGCCTGTTGTTTTTCTTCCTATACTCGTCAAAGGTGAGCCTTTATCACATCTGCTAATCTGTGTAGCTGGGCAGGCTCATCTCCCACTTATATATCTTCTGATGACGATGACGCAGTGGACATTGCATGGATCGAATAAAGGGCTTGTTGTACCCCTTTTAGCACTTCCTCGATCCTGTCATACATTGTCTCATGCTTGGCTTTGTTTTGTTGCAAAATATCCTCTGAAGTGTCTGCTACAACTGCGAATATGAGGTCAATATCATCCACTGTGAGCACATTCTGTGACTGAGGCTTATTGGCTCGTGACTTCTTCTGCGCTGAAAGTTTCTTTGAAGAAACCTTTATTTTCTTTGATGTCTTGGCCTCCGTGAGGGGATCCTTAGGCAGTGTCACTTCGCCCTTTTCCTGCTTGTATTATTCCCCTTCCTACTCTTGGTTTACTTTGTTGCCTCCTCCTCCTCCAGTTTCCTCCGATGCAATTTTTATTTCCTGCACCTCTTCCTTATTCTTCTTCTTCTTGGCACTGCTTGGTCCATCATATTCTTCTTGGGTGACCATAGGACTTCTAATGAGGTTGGGGTTAGAGATTTCTGTATGCTCAACTGGTACAAGGAATTCAACCAACCATTCCTTGGTTATCTCCTCCATGTGTTCATTGGTTAATTTGTAATATGACTGCAACTCCTCCTTGATTTTTTTCTCTGTGCGTAATGATGTAAATGAAGTTCCTGTCTGTGCGGAACTTTGTTATTGGCCTGTAAATATGAAAGGCATTCAGAGTCATTCGGGGGAATAAATCAATGTCTCGTGTGAGATGTAAGTAGTAAGTGTGGAAGATAGCATTCGACTACCATTGCTTTTCCATATCGCTTGAATACCACAAGGTGTTGAACCTCGCGACCAGTGGTTTGGATGGCTCAAATTCAGGGAAGGTCGCTCCCTTCGACATCTCCCAAGTGACAAAGGCAATGAGAATCAACAACCAAATGAAGTGAAACTCATAGCCCTGGTCCTATGCTTCACGACAATCCTGCTCCAACTGGTTGACGAGGTAGCTTGCCTAGTTCATCTTTGTCCCTTCAACACACTTTCCTATGAGGTCAACGATGAACCCCGTGACTTGCATTGGTCTATTCTTCCTAACGAGCTTACCAATGACCAAATGGAAATCTAGTCACACTGCTCCATCTTGGATGGAGGATATCTTATAGCCTCTCTCCCCCTTCTCCACATTACTGCATGTGTCCTTTATTCGTTGCGCGAGGGAACAATCTGTAGCCTTCCTTGGGTAGAATTTATGATGGTCTAGTCCATGCATGCTTCATCCAATGATCATGTGGATCAACATTGGATCCACAGTCATGCTCATGTCTAACCATAGATAACCTCCATGGTAGCACGACAGGAGGATTTTAACGCACATGTTAACCTCCTGATGCTTGTTGAAGTGGGGTATCATCATGACGTTGAGGATGGTGGACCTCACGATCTCCTTAGTCCATGGATGGGGGACTATCTTCGACTTCTTCCCCATTGTATTTGTCAAGTACTTATGCGGTGCGAGAAACACATAATTCTTTTTGTCTCCCAGGTTAAAGTCGTTGATCTTAAGGTCTGGTATCATTCCTAGCTGCAGTCCCACTGTGTGTATCCCATTTGGGAGGTACGCAGTGATGAGTGCATACTAGAAATCTCTCGGAACGCTATCACAACTAACTGCGCTAGCCAGAGGTGGGATGTAGTTGGGAAAGACCAACGGGATGAGCTTCACGTTCGCTAGGTCATTGCGGTGCTTGCTTCTATTCTCCGTTGCAGTTCAGGATGGCCCAAATTGTTTGGATCTTCATGCACCCGAGGGGGATGCTTGCAATACTCCCGTGGATGAGGCCTGTACTCCTACAGACATGACCTTCTCAGCCATAAGTTCGATCAATATTTATTCTACGGACTTCTCTATTGCGCTATGTTCACCTGACATACACACTTGTGGTAAAATGCTTGGGTAGGTGAACAGATGCTCAAGGTAAGAAAAATGGGTGGCGAGGTCTCAATAATCACAACGCGATATAAATAAGTTCTCTATGGGCTCGGATAATCACAATTTTCAAGAGTGTCCCCGGTGAGACATTCAACGAATTAAATAGACAAAGTCGTAACAGATTCCTCCAACGGGTAGGAATGCCTCAATCCATTCGTTATGGCAAGGTCCCAATGGTCCAATGGTGATCTTTCCAGAAATAATTGCATTTCTATCTGTTCCAGAGCGTCTTTCTAACGGTCAGGATGCCTCCAAAAGTCATATTTCTTCATCATGGAGAAGAGCCAATTTTCACTATTTTGCTATTCCGACGAGGTTCAAGTTCTGCAAGCCTGCTTTCTGTGAAGTCTTCTCTAGAACCTCGTGCAATTTTTCTATCTTTGCCTTCTTTTTGCCGAGCTTTCTGGCCTTCTTTCCTGTGATCTGAATCGCTAGATCCCTCTTTCCAATTTTATTCTTATCTTCTCTTAGCATAGTAAATTTGTACGACTGAGGGTCTTTTAAAGGGTTTAAGTGGAATACCTCTTCTCTTATTACTTCAGCGGTAGGTGCTCTTCTCTCATGCATGGATAGGTTCTTTAAACCTTCTTGTGTTCTTTTAACCTCGACAACTAGGTCTCTAGCCCTTAGTTTCTTCGAATTGTCCTCCTGTTCTTCTATTAAGCGTGCTATTCTCCTAGCCATGGAATCCCTTAATTCTTGCTTTTTCTATTCTATAGCTTCCTCTTCTTCTTTCCTTCGGATCTGATCTTTCTCAATCCAGGTCCTTCCTAACAAAAGTACAAAAGGAGTGTTGTTCTCAACAAACTTAATGACCTCAAATTCTTCTCCCGTCGATGCTCCATGAGCAACCATAGGTACCTGAGTAAGTCTTCCACATAGGGTTATCATCTTTCCTTTAAACAATCCTATTCCTCCCAATGAAGGAATCATAACAGGATTTCCCAAAATTTCCCAAGTACTTTCTGTCATGATATT
The DNA here is from genome assembly GCA_009831015.1 of Picea engelmannii. Taxonomy (NCBI): domain Eukaryota; kingdom Viridiplantae; phylum Streptophyta; class Pinopsida; order Pinales; family Pinaceae; genus Picea; species Picea engelmannii. The sequence continues at coordinate 72,441 of ML785641.1, read as the reverse complement.
CACTTGTGTTTCCTCATCCAGAACATAGTCTAATTCGAAGTCTCCTATTCTTATTTCTATGCACTCCTTCTCTTTTAAGATCTGTGGTAACTGATGTCTCTATGATCACTCATGGTTTCTTTCATATGCAATAATATAGTTTCTGATTCTTTCTGGTGTTCTAGCATATCCTTAGTCTCTTGACCTTATTCATGGTTTTCTTGTCTCATATTCATCTTTTCAACTTTATAAATAATTCTAGGACAATCCAAAACCTCATGACCAACAACTTTACAACAAAGACAAATTGGACCTGTACCAGGGCATTCCTTAGCAAGATGTCTCGGTCTTATGCAACTATAACAAAGAGTCAATCCTCTCTTTTTCTTAAACAATACACAACCTTTCCTGTACTGCAAATTGGGATCACAGTGATGGAATTGCAAAAAATTCTTTCTAGGATCCTGCATCCACTTGTTAGTCCAAAAATTCTTTCTATGCATAGGAATAACATATCTTTCATTATTTATATTAGATTTATTCATATAAAATATTCTCTCATCTAGCTGTGGCCTAGTTTTGAGACTAGGACCAAATATATCAAACATACCTAGATCCATACTTTTGAAACAAAATTTTACACTTATCTTACGTTTTCCAGAGCACAAAGATTTAAGATATTACCTCTTTTCTTCAGATTCGATTCCCTTCTTAGTTCAGAGCTTCAAATTTAAAGTATAATACTGCGCACTACAACAACAGATCTACGCACATAACTTTCTCTTTTCTTTAGTTCCCAACAATCATAGTTTCAGGTCCCAGCAACAGAACCATTTGTTGGCACAGGGGCAGACCCGGTGTTCAACGCTTCAACAATGCACAAAAAAAACCCTAACTACCAGCCCTTTTGACAACACCTGCAAAGAAGATGAAGTCTCACCTGAGGTAGAGGCAGGGGGGTTGCAGGAATCAAGTGTCTACAACCTAGATGGGACATAGATATGTGATCACAATACTTAACAGAGCACTTAGGAATAATATTCATTAGTCTTTAACCCCTATTCACATTGCAGGTTAAAACCCTAATTACAAAACAATGCGGTAGCAGCGAAGATCCAAACATATCTAACCATTCAACACATAGCATCAAAGTAGATCTAACATTCATTCACATCATAAAAATGGATCTATCATACATCTAGATTAAGAAAATAAGTACATAAACAACATGAACACCATAGAAAAAAGCACATTGACACAAGATATACATGGTTCACCCTAGTGTGGGTCTACGCCCACCAATCTTCTTCTCTTCTTATTAGTCTCTTCCAATATTCTTACATGCACCAAGCCACAACACCAACTCCGCATAGGATAGGAGATTTGTGCGCACCTCGCCAGATCCTCCTTCCTTGAGTTAGGTTCAAGCATAAAGACTCTACACAGTCTGTGCACAAATCACTTACAAAACACTTGCACTTAACTCTACAAACCTTAACACGTTCGTGAACAAAGCCAACTAGCCATGCACTAATCCGATCAATGACTAGTAACTACTAGGTCTGCTTCTTACATTGCCTAGATACTTATTTATACATTACAAAAGGGGCCTAAACATGGGTAAGACCAATGGGACAACATCCCATACCCGTTACATAAACCATAAAACCAAAAAAGCCTGCAAAAGGGGGTGAGATCCCATGATCTCCACTTCACCTGGGCGCTCCGTCTTCGACCAGCCTGTCGAAGTCCCAAAAATGGTCAAACACGACCAAGGATATCCAAAACTAGTTCGAGGGCCAACACATCAACACTATGATAAAAAATCATGGCAAAGGATGAAGGACAAGGAGTTCACTATGGGAACTCCTAGTGATTTGGCAACGCTCCTTTTTCAAAAAGTTGATTTGATCATTACAAGAGGACAAAGGGACAACATGGCAAGGATACGAAGGTATGAGTGAGGAGAGTGACTTGTCAAGTCAAGTTATTCATGGGCTGAGTTAGGCTTAATGTCAAGTCATGAAGTGGGTCAAAACATAAGCCAAGAAAATGAACCTAGGCCAAAAATCTATGTGAGGGTCAAAACTTGAGTCATGACTTAAGCCTTTATTTATTCAAGGTAACCTAAGTAAATCACACCTTTAAGAAACAAATCAAAATTAAAAAATCTAAAGGCTTAGAAAAATTTAAAACTAAGGGCTAAAGACCCAAGGAAACTTAGTGTGATAACAAAACATACAATACTATCATGAACCTAAAGGTTCAATTATAATAGGAAAAAAGGATGGAAGAAGTGGTGAGAATCCAGTTGAAGAAAAATGAAGAAAATAATGAAGAGATAGAATATGAAATTGTTTCCTTAAGAAAGGAATTGGAGAAAAAAACTATTAAGTTGAATAGAAGCTTGAAGTTTGAAAATAGTACTGAAACCTTAGACAAAATAATCAATTTTCAAAGGTATCCATTCATTAATATTGGTTTTGGATATGATGTTGTTGTTGCCTCAACTACACCTAGCCTTGCTACAACCAAAAACGTTTTATTTATTTTACGTGGAGTTCATACTGGTTTTCCAGAAGAGCAACCTACTGTTGATTGTGTTGATTGTTACTCACATGAAAGAATTTGAACATTCTATTATAGATGACATTGTTGTTGATATCCTAGGTTTTTATACTCCTATAAGTGAACCTGACCTCGAGCCTACTTCGGATGATCAACCAACACAAAAATTTGCAAGAAATCGATCCCTAATGATCATGAGGAACGGATTCCCTATGATGATTATATGAATGGAATGCATGGTGCAATAAAACAAGAAGAACTTGTTGAAGAAATTCCTCAAGAGGCACCTCATTCTCCTCTTGAAGATGATGAAGTCATGGAAGATTTTATTGCACCTCCACTTGAAGAAAACCACGATGAAGACTTATCGTATGTCTTTATTGAATACCAAATACAAAAAGGAAGTCCTCAAGTCCATGAAGAATCACCCTATTCTCCCATGGAATATCATGAAGAGAGTCTTGATGAAGACTTTGATATTGAGAGCATGAACACATGCATCTGTTTATCCTCCCCATGAGTTTGAGGGCTTGGTAAGATTTGCACTTTCTCAAATTTTTGAATTTGATGATATTCCTTGTTATGATATTGAGAGGGATAATCTCGAAGACAAACCCTTGAATAATTATGAATTGGTAAAAACATTTATCTCTCTATTTGGTGATTATAATGTCACCCTATGGAATGAAGTCATGGAAATCACCTCTAGGATTTTTTTTTTGTCATGATAGGAATTGGAATTATTGGAAACATTATGGAGTTCCTATTTATGATGCATGTATGTAGTGATATGTCCATGAAATAAGTTGTAGATTTTGGGGTCTATGGATAACCTAACATAGAGGAGTAAAATTCAAAAAAATTGCATGAAATTATCTAGCCATATGTTCCTACTTATGATGGAGATTTTGGGCATACTTGTGAAGATACAATGTGTATATATTTTTCCATCCATTTACTCATTCATAAGGAGGATTAATTGCATCATTTACAACCATGTCATATGATTTTTTGTGAAATTTTTTTACAGCATAAGGAGTAGATTTGTGATGCAAAAAATGTAGAAATTTTTCATGCGTATTCTTCTTTATGTATTGGAAAAATTATGCATTATTTATGAGTTGGAAAATGTGATTTAGTTGCTAGAAATTATATGGTACATCAGGGTTTTTAATTGTATACATTTCTAGAAACCTATTTCTTCATGTTATTATTTTATTTTGCATGCCCTTTTAGTTGGAAAATGTGTTTTTCATGCAACACATTATATGGGCCAACAAACCATTCATGATGATTTATTTTGCAAAAAATTCCAGCCAACAAAAGGAGGATTCCATGCCCTAAATGAGGGCCAATTGTTTTTTATAAAAATGAAATTTTGTCCCATCTCTCACATACATCTTACTTGGATGATAGCCATGACATTTTGAATGATATTATAGAACCCCCTAAGCCTTTGTTGCTTGAGGGAGGTAATGATGATGTTGTCAAAGATGATATGGAATTGTCTCATAAAGTTTATTGCGATGGTGATGTGTATACCAATCCTATCCAAGCTTGGATAGAGGAGGCTTGTAGGACAATGCATGTCATTTTTGGAATGAGTTTGATCATGCACGTGGTTTCATATTTTATTCTAGCCATCATTTCATGGAGATTCTAGCATACATGTACTTTTGATGTATTCTTATTTTGGATGATGAACAAACACAAGGGAAGAAGTCATGTTATTGATGAGATGCTAAGGTGGTTACATTGGATTTACAATTTCACCTAGCACATACATTCTCTAATGTTAGGCTAGGGTGGGAGAAAGAATAAGCTCCCTTGAACATTAGAATAGGCTCCCTTGAACATTAGAATAGACATTAATGACTTGTACCTTATTTTGTAAAAGCTGATTTTGAACTATTGATGTAATGAATTATGTAAACTTGTGATATGGTGTTTAGGGATGCTAATGTGGATCCATTCCGCCACATTTTTTTTATTAACTATAATGGTTATGTGTAACATGTACATACCGATATTCTAAGGTTTTCTTGCACCCCAAAAAAGAACACATGTCCATGTTGAGTGTTATTAACATGTTGGGTGCTATTAATGTTTGATATGTTGAGGCATTGTATGATGGATTCACTTTATTGATTTGATGATGACATCCACTTTGGAGGTTAAATTGAACATTTTATCATTCTTTTTTATGGGATGTCTCACCTTAGGAGATGCTAGAAGTCTCTTGAGGAGGTTCTTCATGGTTTAATGCTATATTTTGAGGAGACATCCATCTTGAAGAGGGTTACTTGCAAAACATATTGAGGACATCCACTTGAGAAGGTTGCTTGTACTTATGTCTATGCATTGATGGTCCACTCTTGAAGAAGTCTTGGTTACTTCTCTCATTAATGAAGTGCTCCACCCTTTGGAGGTTACATGTCATACTCTCTCATGATTATTGATGGGATGACTCACTTTGGGAGGAATATTTTGTGCACATGTGGAGGTTTACTCCATTCATTCATGGAGATGATTGAGTATTATGGATATTCCAAATATTGAGGCCTTGTACCATGGTTTCATTTTCTTGATTTTAGGAGGATGTCCACCCTTTGGGGTCTTATACACATATGCTCATCTATATTTTGAGGGTAGACTAGCTTCATGAGTAGTTAATTTTTGACAGAGTGCCCAAATTTATACTAGATCAATGCCACTAGATATAGAGTGGCTACTAAATTTTCAAAATGTGGTCGAAATACAAATTTTGACAAAAACTAACGTAGTTATGGTGATTTCAAAATCTACCATGGGAAAATTCTTGTTGCATTTTGACCACTTGTTTGATGCATACCCCACCTTTTTTGGTTGAGTGCTTTGGTTATTAGGGGAGGTCATTATTTATATATTCCCATGGGAAAGAGCACCCTATATATTGATGACACATGAACCATATTTTATGCATCTATTGTGGGTTGTCCATTCTTGGGAGCTTCTATTCATTTCTTGTTGGGATGCTTCACCTTGGAGAACTACACATCCATTCTGGAGGCTATATAGTATGTTTTTATTTCCTACTTTGAGGATTTGGTTGTGGATATATCCACTTGGAGGCCTTTGGAGGCTAGATGTTGCACCTTTGATTCATCTCATTCCTTATTTGATGGGGATGTCACACTCTCTTGGGCATATGTTTTTTGGAGACATGTTCCTGTGGCCTTGACCTCTTCATTATTTTATGTATTGTTGATTAATTAATTGGAGGGAATATTTCTTTACTCCTCCATAGGCTAGATCCAAGGTTTTCACATGAGATATTATTATTTTATTGTAAGTAAGTTCAAATAAACTCTATATAAAGATTATCCCTTCCTCATTTATACTCATGGTTGGATTTTGGGAGATTCCCCTCCCGGGATATTTATTGAGATATATTTATTGGAGCATATGTAATGTATAAGGGCTCTTTCATTGTTGAGTGCATACTATTTTGGTGCTTAAAGGGTTGGATTTGGTGTCAATTCTTCTACATAGACTAGCTACTTGATCCACTTGAAGGGTTAACTCTACCACTTGGAAGAAATTTTGCATGTGAAGTAACCCCCCCCCACACTACTTCATATGGTGTTGAATTCCGACAGGGTGTTCCGACGTTACATACAAAATCCACCTTACTGTTGGATGTTACCCACTAATTCTCAAAAATTCGTTGTAATTTTTCTTGGTCCCCCAATGTTAGTCGGACCTATGACATAGTTTAGTATTCATTGGACATTTGACTCATATTCGACGGTTTTCAAGACCAATGAATTCACCATCATGATCACCATTTCCATGTGTCCTGCCTTTCTGAAACCTACATGGCACTTCCATGTCAACAAATTTTTTTTTCTCATGGGTGCGTTTGGCACCTAATTGGACCTTAATTATGCTAGCTAGGGGGCTAAAAGTATCCATCACATGCTTATTATGCCCACGTTGTCTAGATTGAGATGTCAATTATTCCTACTATGAGGGATAAAAATGTCCAACACAAGATAATTATTCATGTGTTGTGTCGATCAAGACATCAATTATGCCTGCTATGGGGGATAAAAATGTCTGACCTAGGATAATTATATGCCCGCTCTGCCTCTAGATGTCAATTAAACGTGAATGGACAAGAGATATGATTGGTAAGTACAAGGATTAATGGATGAACATAGTACATATTAAAATTTTGGATGATATGGGAAGGATGGACAATACCTGACCTAGATCAACTGTGTCGCCATATAGGCTATGAGATAATTTCAAGTCAGATGTTGGTTAATGTGACCACTAAATTCATACGATGGTTGGTCCTCACCATTATTTCCATTTCCCAGAGTTACCATTTATATAATAAAGGGACAATAGTCCATGGCATAATAAGTAGCTCATTAAGTGGTTAAGTCTGTGTAATCTGAGTGCCCCAGGGTTTTCTTAGGACGCTGAATCCATTTTTGCATTTAGAAATGCAAGTTAAACAACATAAAATTGTGACTTTTCTTAGATTTAGTTCACCAAATTAAGGTGAAAAATACCAATTAAACGTAGAACGTTTAGATTACGCCACCATGGGGGAAAATTGGGAAGGATTTAGGTGGCTGGCTTAGAGGTCACAGTACTGCACCCATATGCGAATGGTGCCACTAGTCAAGAATAAGAAAGATGCATTAACATTGATAGTCCAGGAGGCCACAAGACAGAGAAAGGATGAGTCTCCAACAACAATGGGAGGACAAAAAAAAATGGAGCAGATATTGAGGGGAGGAATCGATGATGCCAATATTTTCAAGGGAATGCAACAATACAAGGAGACAAGAGACAAAGTAGTCCGCTAGAAGGAATATGTCCAGGTTGGTCGAGCCAAATGGGCATTGAAGGTGTTTGACCTAGGTATAGGATATTTCAATAGTTGATTAGCAACAAGACCATAACAATTGGTAAACATACAATTTTTTTGTATCAATCATGTCCACCGCCACCATAATCTTCTACCTCAAACTTGTCCCCAATACTTCCCATGCTCTCTTCCCCCTAGTGGTGCACCCTTCATATCCATACCACATTTCGTATCTTCCATTGGACCCTTCAGTGCACTACTAATTTTGGAACCCATTGGAACTGTAAGATGATTCAGTACCCCCTTATAGTGTGAATCTAGTGACTGGATAAAACACCCTTTTAAGTATCAATTGCAGTGGATGATTGGCTACAACAAGGAATAGTGTGCCTCAAGTACTAAGCATCCCATCAAAGATGTAACCATTGGCTTGAGGACCCGTGAATACATGTAAATTTAGTTATGATCCACTTATGTAAGCGACCTATGGGTCACAGTGGTCCGCGTGGGGAACATAATATATAAGGTTGTAACAACTAGCTCAAGGAACAGTGAATACATGTAAAGTTAGTTATGATCCACTCATGTAAGCGACTTATGGGTCACAGTGGTCCCCATGGGGAACATAATATATAAGGTTGTAAGTAGAGAGATAGAAAAGGATAGGCTTGTTAGAGATTCCTCAGAAGGAATATTCGTAGAGGAGAAAGTTGTAGAATCTATATCACAGTTTTCCCAGTTGTTTAATGGAGATTGTATCTGTGATGTTTCTCATGTAAATATCCTTCTATATTTATGAGGAATTAATGGAAGATCAATAATTTTTTTGACTCATACTTGTCTTATATGTGAAGCTTGTTGTGATATTTATTGATTATCTGCAGTCTTTAAGTGATATTTAATTCATCTCTTTAATAATGTCTGAATCTACCTACAAGAAATATTTATATTTTAGGTTTTTTTAATGAGAAAAAAATCATTGTATTGATATTTCTAGTGGAAATGACATACACATTGATGAGATCCCTTCTAATTTTAATGTTAGCAACCATTGTCTTTATAGAATGCCTCTATCATATAATACTATAGCCTATGCTTATGATTTTGACTCTTACAATGATCCTTAGATAGGTCACTCTTTAAACAAATAGTTCCACAACTTCATATTGATGTTGAGACAAACTCTCTCTAACTCTACATAAAAAAAAATTAAAGCAATACCAAAAATCCATTCATCAAAAAAGATGTAAGAGTATCAAATCTGTAGGAGTATGGTCCTTAATCTCATGAACAAAGAAAAAAACTTTCCTCCAAAATGAGTGCTTCTGTTGATAACTGAAAATCTTTGTGGTTGAATTCTCGGTAGATATGAGCAAATGACACCTCTTCAAAAACTATTTTCTTTTCCATAATCCTATTGAAAATAGGCCCCAACTCTAAGTTAGAAATGTTACTTTTACCATTTTCCCATTCCATCAGAAGTTTGGAGTCACCAAAGACTTGTAACCTCTTAACCTGCCTGTCCACTGCAATCTTAGTTAGGATCTAGATGGCATAGAGTCATGCTCTATTGTTTGTGCCCAATCCTGCCCAATGTTGTATTATACTTTAGATTTGAGTTGTGCAAGTTGCTAGGGATGTGGTTTATCATAGTATACCTTCTCATGTTGTTTATTTTGCAATTGCAAATTTAAAAAGGGGGGTTGTGCAAAAGAGACAAAATTTTCCTTGTAATTTGCAAGGTTTAAAATATACTAAATGACTAAATGAAAATGCATGCCCAAGCTTCCCTGTAGCTCCAAAATTTGTTTAATAAGTTTTCATATGGAGTTACATAAATGGTAAATTTACCTATGCATCTAAAGTTCAATTGAAGAACATGAGAGGTTTCTTTCGTGCACCTAGAATTGAGATTTCATGTAAATTTGAAGGGAAAACTGCTTCAGCCTCAAATGCAAGCCCTAGTATCAAATAATTTGAGCCAACTTTGGTGTTTAATCTTGCATAAGCTTTAGTTTGTGATTTCACACATATCTATAAACTTATATTGGCATTTTGAGACATAAAAATACCTGGTGTGCATAAAGGATAAAAATTGCATTGTAAAACCAAAGTGTCAAATTGTTAAAGTTGGATGTATTAAATTGCATGCCCAAAGTTGGCCAAGGATGAATAATTTATTATTTAAGTTGTAAAATGATCATTCCAACATATATAACCCGTTGAACAATTAGTAGTGCATTTACACTCCAAAAAGGATGATTTCTATACACAAAGATTCATGACATTTTGATGAATCAAAGGATGGTGGGTTAGGAGATAAAGCAAGGTTGGTTTTTCTTTAAGAGCCATAAAATATTATTTTGTGCAAAAATAGGCAAGAGATGCATAGTAAAACCCTGGAAATGCAAAACATCTTTGTAAAAAGTAACCCAATGTTGTATTATACCTTAGATTTGACTTGTGCAAGTTGTTGGAGATGTGGTTTATCATAGTAGACCTAGTCATGTTCTTTATTTTGCAATTGCAAGTTTAAAAAGGGTGGTTTTGCAAAAGAGACAAAGTTTTCCTTTTAATTTGCAAGGTATAAACTGTACTAAGTGACTTAATGAAAATGCACGCCCAAGCTTTCTTACATAAGCTGTAGTTTGTGATTTCATAGCTGTCTATATACTTATATTAACATTTTTAGATATAAACTTACCTAGTGTTCATAAAGGATAAAAATTGCATTGTAAAACCAAAATGCCAAATTGTTAAAGTTGGCTATATTGAACTGCACGCCCAAAGTTGGATAAGGATCAATAATTTAGGATTTAAGTTGTAAATTGATCTTTTCAATACATATAATATCTTTGTAAATTTAATAGTGTATTTATAGTCCAAAACAGATGATTTCTATGCACACATATTCATGGCATTTTGATGAATCGGAGGATGGTGGGTTAGGAGAGAAACCAAGTTTAGTTTTGCATTAAGAGTCATAAAATACTTCTCTGTGCAAAAATAGGTAAGAGATGCATAGTAAAACCTTGGAAATGCAAAAATTGTCTGTAAAAAGTAATCCAGTGTTGTATTATACCTTATATTTGATTTGTGCAAGTTGTTGAGCATGTGGCTTATCATAGTACACCTTCTCATGTTGTTTGTTTTGCAATTGCATGTTTAAAAAGTGTGGTTGTGCAAAAGAGGCAAAGTTTTCCTTGTAATTTGCAAGGTAGAAATTGTACTAAGTGACTAAATGAAAATGCACGCCCAAGCTTCCGTGTAGCTCCAAAAATCATTTTATAAGTTTTAAAATGGATTTACATAAATGGTAAATTTACCTATGCATCTAAAGTTCAATTGAAGAACATGAGAGGTTTCTTTCATGTAACTAGAATTGGGATTTCATATAATTTTGAAGGGAAATCTACCTCAGGCTCAAATGCACACCCTAATCTCAAATTTGAGCCAACTTTGGTGGTTCATCTTACATAAGTTGCAGCTTGTGATTTCACACATGTCTATAAACTTATATTGTCATTTTCAGACATAAGCCTACCTGGTGTGTATAAAGGCTAAGAATTTCATTATAAAACCAAAGTGGAAAATTGTTAAAGCTGGTTATATTAAACTACATGCCCACAGTTGGCTAAGGATCAATAATTTAGTATTTAACCTGTAAATTGATCATTCCAATATGTATAACCTATTTGTACAATTAGTAGTGCATTTACACTCCAAAAGGGATGATTTATATGCACCAATATTCATGGCATTTTGATGAATTAGATGATGGTGGGTTAGGAGATAAACCAAGGTTAGCTTTGCATTAAGAGTCATAAAAGACTCTTCTGTGCAAAAATAGGCAAGAGATGCATAAATGAAAAAATTGTTTGTAAAAAGTAACCCAATGTTGTATTGTACCTTAGATTTTAGTTTTTCAAGTTGTTGGGCATGTGGTTTATCATAGTAGACTTGTTCATGTTGTTTATTTTGCAATTGTAAGTTTAAAAAGGGTGGTTTTGCAAAAGAGACAACGTCTGTTTTGTAATTTGCAAGGTATAATTTGTACTAAGTGACTAAATGAAAATGCACGCCCAAGCTCCCCTGTAGCTCCAAAAGTTGTTTTATAAGTTTTAATATGGAGTTACATAAATGATAAATTTACCTATGCATCTAAAGTTCAATTGAAGAACATGAGAGGTTGCTTTCATGCACCTAGAATTGAGATTTCATGTAAATTTGAAAGGAAAACTGCCTTAGCCTCAAATTCACGCCCTAGTCTCAAATTTGAGCCAAATTTGGTCGTTCATCTTACATAAGCTGTAGTTTGTGATTTCACAGCTGTCTATAAACTTATATTAACATTTTTAGATATAAACCTACCTAGTGTTCATAAAGGATAAAAATTGCATTGTAAAACCAAAATGCCAAATTCTTAAAGTTGTCTATATTAAACTACACACCCACAATTGGCTAAGGATCAATAGTTTGTGATTTAAGATGTAAATTGATCATTCCAATATGTATAACCTTTTTGTACAATTAGTACTGCATTGACACTCCAAAAGTGATGATTTCTATGTACAAAGATTCATGGCATTTTGATGAATCAAAGGATGGTGGGTTAGGAGAGAAACCAAGGTCATTTTTGCATTAAGAGTCATAAAAGACTCTTCTGGGAAAAAAGACTCTGTAATTTGCAAGGTTGAACCTATACCAAGCGAGAACATTAAAATGCACGCCCAAGCTTCACTGTAGCTCAAACTTTCTTGTAAAGGTTGTAATATGGAGCTAACTATATTGTAATTAAATTTGCATGTCATTTAAAGTGCAAATGAAGAACACAAGAGCTTCTTTCATGCAACCTGATTTGGGATTTCATGTAAATTTGAATGCAAATCGACCTCAAAGTAAAATGCACGCCCTAGTGCAAATTTCGACCCACTTTATTTTACATCCAACAAGGCTCTAATAATACCTTTAGTCACTATTATAACACTACTACATATGGGGTTTTAATTCGACAAAAACTTTTGATGATAATGATAAATTCAATCATATCATTGCAAATTATTCAAATTTTAGTCTTTTTTTTTCCTGGGCATTCCAATAACGTCGAAATTATGAAGAAAATCTAGTGCTGTCGATCTTTCAACGAACCTAGATGACAGTTCTTTGATATATTGACGAGCATAGAGGATGCCAACTACCCGTCAAAGGAGGTAGAGTATTTGGGTCATATTGTATCTCATGAAGGTGGCAAGGTAGACCCTAACAAGATTAAAGCCATGATGGACTAGCCGATTCCCAAAACATTGAAGAATCTTAGAGGATTTTTGGGTTTGACAGGTTACTACCGCAAGTTTGTTCGAAACTATGGAAGAATAGCATCACATTTAATGACACTAACTAAGAAGGATGCATTTTCATGGACTCTAGAGGAAACTAAAGCTTTTGAACAACTTAAAGAGGTGATGTGAAAATCTCATGTCTTGACCACTCCAGACTTAAAAAAAACCTTTGTTGTGGAATGTGATGCCTCGGGAAATGGAATTGGTGCTGTCCTAATGCAAGAAGGAAGGCCCCTGGCTTTTGAAAGTT
>ML785641.1:3148-15815 GCA_009831015.1 Picea engelmannii | reverse complement strand
GATACACAATTCATGCCCCCCCAAACCGTGAAGGGGACAAAATTATTGTCTTTTTTTTCAATTCAAATATTTTAATTTCGTAGTCAATATGGACCATTCATTAAAAGGTCATATATCTCATGATAAAATTTATGTTAGGGTTTTTTTACCTAGAAGGAAACCCTCTTTTATGATGGAATTGTATTGTGTTTGTGTGTTATTAAGAATATTGTATTATGAGAGAGGAGACTATGAGAGAAAGAAGATGGAGTTACAACGAGTGTGTTGTAGGTTGTATCCTTTCATTTTTCTAGATAATAATAAAGGAGGGACTTGGAAATTTCTCTAGTGGACGTAGCCCACACTGGGTGAACCACGTATATCTGTGTCTCTATTGTATTGTGTATATTCTATGTTTTATTTTATTGCTCTGCGATCCTATTTTTCTAACAACTGACACAAGCTTGAGAGAACCCAACACTTTCCAATATGAGGAGGATAAAATACTTGCAGAGGATCCTTCATCTACAATACATAGACAAACACCTTTCAACATAGATTCAACTAGAACCGTTATATGGAAAGGTGCATAAGAAGAAAGATGAGGCTCCACAATATCATTCCAATCAAATAAAACCATCATAGGACTTGGAGGGGGCATACTCGAAGAGAGTGGAATTCCTCCTTGTTCAGAAGGTATCGAATTGGAAATGATAAAGACATTCAAAAGACACATCACTCCCTGAAAGAAGAGTGGGATTGAATGAATATTTCATCAACAAGATCACTTTGGAGAAAATTTCACTCTCCAAGAGAAGAGTGGGATCAAATGAATATTACATTGGTGCGACCACTTCCTCAAACACTGGTTGAATTAGATGTGAGACAACATGATCAAGAGACGCATCACCCACCAAAAAAAGAGTGGTGTCAACCAAAAATTGTATCGACATGACCGCTTCATCAACCAAAGATTGTATAGATTGCTGGGAAACTGAAGATGACATACTCAGAACCAGAAGGGCCTTTAGACAAGGACCACACTCTTCATACCACTTGAATCTCAGGGCACATATGAGTAAGGTGGTCTCCCTCACAAATATTACAAGGGAACTCGGGCTTATGTCCTATACGTCTAGGCTTATCAACAATATCAATGCCCCCAACATGACTTGTAGCAGCCAATGGGTTACTCCCAACATGAATTGCAAAGGATAGGTGTTGATATCCAACATGAATTGCAGAGGTTGGTGACTAGCAATGACTAGACTATTTTCCCCAACATGACTTGCAACGACTGGTTTTTTGTCTTCAACATGATTCACAAAGGTTTTTGACAGGTCTCCAACATGATCACCAGAGGTTGGTGAACTAATTCTAGTGTGAATTGTAGTGACTAGACTTTTTCTTCTAGCATGGCTCATAATGGTCGATTTCTTTCCCCAGCATAAATCGCAGAGGATGGTGACCTAACTCCAATATGACTAGCAAAGGTTGGTTTTTGAAATAAATTATGACTTGTAGGGATTAGGATATTTCCCCCATCATGAATTGAAGAGGGTGGGTGGAAGTATCCAACATGACTAACAAAGGTTGGTGAATTCTTCTTCTTACTCTTACTCTTCCTATTCTTTTTAGAATTTTGGTTACTAGTAACAAGACATTCACTAGAAGAGGGAGAAGGAGAAGGAGTAGACTTCATGGGTGCAGAAGATAAATGATCAACATCCATTTGATGGCCATGACATCAAGTTCTTATATAAGAAGCATCAAGATAATTTGGGACATTCAGAGTGGTACACAACCAAACCGATAAGCCTACATTCAACCCATGAATGTTCAAAGTGGCCATCAAGGGAGCACAAACATTTCCAAAGGAAGGAAAGGTACAAGAATCCCCTTGGGCAAGGGTTCCTTGGTTGGTATACTATAGAATTTTGGCCAAGACTTCTTATGCACAGGTTCATCCCTCGCGGTATTTTTCATGTCCATAAAAGTCTCACGCACTAACTTTGGCGAACTAGTGGTATAAAAACTCACGCCTTCTAGGAGGCGGATCCACACTTTCAAGAGAAAAACCAGGGGTCCTTCTTGACCAGCGGAGTGGTTTGTCAACCACCCTGAATCAATGATACAAAAGTGGTGATAATGAAACAAACCAAGGCTAACTATACAAATTATCACTCCAATAAAAATCCCTAAGAGAAAAATCGCAAGAAAACAACTTTTCCAAATTTTCAACCTAGGTCGATAAGGTCCTGAGTCCAAAGCAACGAAAAAGTGGAAAGGGACCTTTTAGAAAAATACACGTGTTGATTAAGTCCCGTGGACCAACAAATTAAGGAGTGAGAAGAAGTTATCCTAACCTCCATTGACCAACCTTATCTAGTGCAAGAACCCACGCTTCGTGGGGAACCCTCCAGTAGTACTAAAAAGTGTGATACAAAATTTTCCCCAGGTACCACAATAAACCCCTGCAGTCACCTCTGAGATTCCTAGGAAAAGAAACTAAGGTCAGCAACTTGTAGTCAACCTCTGGGGGGTTCAATCGATAATCGAGATCGAATGTATGAATAGGGTAATAAAGCTCGAAGCTTTGATAGTGCCTCCTTTCATAATCTCGACTATACTTATATGACAGTTGGATTTGAGACTCCCCCTAGATCAGATTCCTATGTTTTTTTTATGGCCTTATAGAAATTAACTCTCCAACCTAAACCAAGGTCCTAACCCTAAACTCGTTTGTGAACTCTAAAAACAAAGTCTAGTACATTTTAAGTTTAGCATTCGTTTTAGAGGGTGTTTTTACTCAAAGGGTATGGAGTTAAACTGTTGTTGTTTGAGATTGTTGCAAAAATAAAACTTAAAAGAACACTGACAAATAAAACTTTACACTAATTCTTCAAATGAAAAAGAGTTTCAAAAATAAAATGAGCAATCCTTCAAAGCTTTAAATGAAAATTTCTTCTTTCCGATGTAAGATGAGAATGCAACCTTTTGAGAAAAGAAAAAGAAGAAAACAAAGGATGTTGTTTTTTATTTTTCTTTTGAAATGATTTAAGGTGAGAAGAAAACAAAATCCTAGGCTAACATTTTTTTCTGTTTCAAATAACAATGAAAAACAATGCAAAGAAATAAAAATACCTAACTAGTAGAAAAACTAGGTTTTTTTGTTTTCTTTTACTTTCTACCAAAGAAAAAACTAACAAAAGATGCTAAAAGAAAGAAAAATTTTTAGTTTTATATTTGAAAAAACCAAGGAAAACACAAAATAAAAGTATGGAACTCAAATATAAGCTCAATTTTAAAGGATGACCACAAGAATGACTAGAAAACCGAGATCTTGAGAACAAGACTAGTCTTATAGTCATGGAATCCAAGGGATAAAAGGGAGACAAATATGGATCCATTTTTTTTTTCCATTCAAATTTATGTCCTTACTAACCTCCTATAGGACACACAAATTTTCGGGATCAAACTCCCCAAAATATACCCCCAAACTAGCTGAAACATGGCTCCAAAAAGCCTGAAAAACAAGCAAAAAGCTCACTCTTTTGAGGCATCCGCGGGTCATACAAGGGTAAGTCATGGATATTTATGGGTCATGCAAGGGAAAGTCACAAATATTCATGATTTGACATTTTACAAAGCACGTATATGACCAACGCTTGTGAAATCAAGTTTCTTACATAGATCTGTGATCATGTACACTAAGACTCGCGGACATCTATAGGTCATACAAAGAAAAAAAGCAGATGTCCACAAGTCATAAAGGGACAAAGCGCGGATGAACCAGTAAAACTTGAAAAATAAAAAATACAATCAAGAAGGAGGCTCCCATAAACTTAGAAAAAGTTTCTAGATGGAAAATTCCTTGAAAGAAAATACTGAAAAACAAGAAAGGTTACATAAATCAAAGACAACACAAGACACCCTAAGACCGACCCAAAATAAAGAATAGTTTCCCCGGTATGGTCACTAATTCTATTATGGGATTTTTTCGCCATGACTTTGGGTCATGTCACAACAGAGATTGACCATATAAAATACATAACCCTAACCCACATACAAAACTTTAAAAGAAATAAATACTTTATAAGAAAGGAAAGAATATTCCACACCTTGTATCCTTATGTTTGGTGTCATTCCTCGCTCTCGACCCTTGTACCTCTCTTGATTCTTTCTTATGATAACATGCAAAAGAATATCAAGAAAGTTATACAACAAGGTAATTATAACATAAAATCATACAAGTAATAGATAGATAAATTCAAATATGAAATTAACTTGACATACATAAAAAAGTTGAATCAATACTACACAAGTATGGGGAAACAAAAACTCTTTATTAGCATTAGTAAAAATAAGTGGCTACAACTTGACTCCAACCACCTACACTGCCTCAAAGCCAACCACCTAGTTTCTTCAAATGGTCCTTCAAGTATCAACTTAACACAATGGCCCTTCTTTAGATGACTCAATAGGGATAGGAACACACCATATAGTCATATAATGGAGAATGAGTGATGGAAAACAAGTTCCAGAACAAGGGGATGCTACTCAGAGAATGAAGGGAGATAGGGAGACTTGCAGATCCAACAACATAACTTTTCACCTTGGTTGTACTCCTGATCCATGCCCCCAAATGTTCCTTTATAACATCCTCAATAGGTTAAGGAGGTTGAATTCCATTGTGTGTGGGTCTAGGGAGGTTGGGAAACGATCCTAACTGAAATCCCTGCTAAAAAATAAGGAATTATTTTATTTTTCAACATTTTGGGGGGCATCCGCAAGTTGTCAACTACCAACCTGTGGAAATCCATGAGTTGTAAACATATGACCCGTGGATGGCACTAAAAATTATGTTTTTAAGTGACTTTGATGAGGAAAGTTGGGATTTAATATTGCAAGCCAGGGAAAGGGTTATACCATGTCACAAATGCATTGCAGTGTGGCTATTTGTGTTATAACAATTATCTAATTATACTTGCCTATAATTTGTGAATACTCATCTATACTCTTTATAAAATGTACTAGAAAAAAATAATTGTATAATATAATAATAATTTGTTTTTCTTAGAAGATTTTACAAGAACCTAACTGTTATACACCATTTTGTCACACCTAGCCAAATTTCACAAGTGTCACATTTCACTTTGCTAAGTGTCGCATTTGTGACATATCACCCCGTAATTATCGCAACTTCATTGGATCATGATTACTGAGTATCATGGCCTAAATGCCATTCTTTTCTAAGTATTACGACCTTGACACCATGCAAAAATCACATGTCATGATCCCTTGTGAAGTTAGAAGAGAAAAACCATTATTTGGAGGTCAAAAAACCACCTTTTCCCTTGTCTTTTTAGCCTTGTTTCACCAAGGAAGCCCCACTCCCCACTATGTAGGGGCATCCCTCTTCCTTTTCTAGTTCAAAGGGGGCATCAAGGATGCCTTGTCTACCTCTTGGGGGGAGCATCCTTGTAGATAAGTCAAAATCCCTTGGATCTAAGGATTGTTTAGGAAAGGATCTGGGTGATTCTTGGGTTGTTCTTCTTGTTTCCACTCATATTTGGTTCGACCATCTTGAGAGAGGTCATAAACCATAAGGATAACATGAAGATTAAACAAATCTTACCCTATCCCCGTTATCCTCAACTACATTCCCTAATTACTCTAAGTGGTTATACCTTCTTGATCCTATATAATTAGGGCTATTCAAAGTGAGAAGGGGGAGAATGAGAATATGATAACAATGTTTTTATATTGAAAGTAAGGATGTAAAAGTGAAGATCTTTTTTATAATGTGTATTTGAGGATTGAAGTCTTGGAGACTTGGAGGGATTGCAACACAGACCAGGTTGTAAGTTTCATGTTTCCAATTTAATGATAACTTAGCCTATTTCCCATATCTACTTTTTTAAACTCTTGTTTGATATCATTATCCTTTTTTGTTAGATATGATTGTTGTTATCTAACATTTTATAGTATTAGGAAGAATAATTTATTTTTTTTGTAGGACAAGATCACGAGAAAGCACTCAGATTTGGATCTCAACCGCTAAAGGATGCAGGGACAACCTACAAAGACAGGTACATAAATTTTTTTCTCTCTTCTTCCAACCTATAAAACAATAACATAGTACAAGTAGATTAGAATATAGGGAACCATTTGTTTTAACTGTCTCAACTGAAGGAAACCCAGTTGATGGGGCTTCCACTTGTCCACAAGGGGGATTTTCTCACCACAGTTTTTGGTGAATCCACTGGGGAGAACACTTTGTTATTATTGGTTTCTAGCCCTCATATCAATTCCTTTTTTGAGCTTTACTTTTCTCTTTTGTTCCTCTTAAAACCCTTTTTTGAACCTAGCTATCCCATCTCCTTAATTCTGTACTTTTTTGGGAAATTGTTTGAGTTTTCAGATCCTACAGGACCCACTAGAGCGTCCCTGTCTTAAATGATGCCCCTTAAAAAACCCATGAGGAGCATCCTGGATGCCCCCCCTAGCCTATTAGGGAGCATATTACCTCTTAATACGCCCTGTCTGCACTTACTGAGGATCGTCCTCCTTCTGCAACATTGTTTTTGGGCCCATTTTTCTATGATTTGCTCTCAGTTTTATGCTTAGAACTGTTCTGATTGGTGTCTGGAATTTTTATTTGGTTCTCATTGGATGAATTTGATTGAATTAGATTTGTTCCTTAACTTTTCATCTCCACTTGTTTCATCTCAATTTTCTTTTGCATGCTTGCTTAGGAGCCCTTTTGCCGTTTGGCTCGAGTGGTGTGATTTTGCTTGATTTTTTTCATTTGCTTGATTTCTGATCTCTTGAGTTTCATTCTCAAGTTGCCTTATTGATTTCATCTTGTGGAAATATTTTGCGATTTTGTGACAACTGTGATTTTATCTGTTTGGTTTAAAAGTCTTTTTGTTCTTATCTTTCTTTGAATTATTTGCATGCTTTCTTCACCTTTTTTTCTTGGAGATTTGTGTCAAATATTTGAATCTTGTCATTGTTGATTAAGAAGCAAAAAAAGATTATTATTTTTTGAATTTTTTCATTAACTTTGAAAAAGAAAAAACATACAAGGCATTGCATTCAAAATTTTTTGTTGCAAGTAGTACTTTGGTGCATTTCGGTAGCGTTATCTTGGGGATATTTTTTAGGATTTTGGAAGTGTTCATCGGTTGCTGCATTTGCATTGGGATTAGGTAGGTTACTTTATGAAAATAAAATCATAACTCTTCTCCCTCTCATACATAACATTAATCAAATGAAAGATTTGCATTTCATTCTATTTCACTTTGTTTTGGATTCAAGTTCATCACATCATCAGTTTCGCTTCCGTTCCCTGGAGTAAACAACAACCTTATAATTAAGTGCTAATTAAAATATATCTAGAAATCAATCTTAGGGTTCTGCAAACGAACATTATCTTAAGTGTGGAGCTTTGGATTAGGTGGTGAGGATAACTCTCCAAAGCTATCAAATAAACGTAGCATCCTGTGTCAGGGAGAGAAACCCATTTTCCACGCCATTGTCCTGGGCATCCCTTCTCACAAAAGGGTCAATCACGAGGTCACATTGGTACTAGTGAACTAACTAACCCCAATTCGCTAGTCTTGGTGGTGTGGTTTGCACATATTACAAATGGTGTCGAAAGGAACTTAGGGATCACTTGGGAATGCAACCTTGTGTGGGCCTTCTCAAGGGGATTTCGAGCCTTAAAAATCCCTATCATTGCATGTACAACTTGAATGTTGACTATTTCCCCAGGATTTGGTGTTGTAGGTGGTATCCATACTAACCATTATCTTTAAGGCTCTCACACGAGGTGACCGTTAAGGGGAAATTCTTCGTTGTACCAGGGATAAACGTTAGTCAAACTCACTCAGGATCCTTTGAGGGTATACCCATGGTTCTACCATGTGGGAACTTGCACTAAGGAATACATCCATTAATAAGGTCACCAGCGTAACTGTTCAACCCGCTCTACCCTCGCCCCTTTTCATTTTGATTATGCGATGTTGGATTTAATCACCAACTAGTGGTTTCATTGTGAAAAGGTCTTGGTTTTCTTGCGTTCTTCTTAGATTATTTTAGCGCATGTTGTTCATTTTACTTATTTGGCCTTAAGATTGTTATTTTTGTAGTTTCACTCTATCCGACCAAGGTCCGCATAGGTCTCGGAGGATGTAAGGTTTTCCTCTCGAAGATTACAAACCTTTGCCTCCTCATTCACTCGAAGACCGCTCTCGAGAGGAAGTTATCCAGGAAGAGAATTATTCTAAATCTAGGAGTGGAACTACTCCCTTGATTGATCACCTAGAGGGACCCAACTTTTAGGAAGGTTTTGTCCCTCCTACAAACCCACCTTTAACTGACCCTCTTGGTCCACTCCTAGTATATGTAAACTCTTCTAGGGAATTTCAAACTGATTATCCTCAACTACCACTTGTACCTTTTGAAGACATTGTGAATATGGAATTGAAACAACCCAACCCATCAGTAGGATTTACAACTTCTCTACCTAGTCAGACTCCTATCTAAATTGTGTGGATGAGACCCTCAAGACATGATATCTTCGATAGGTTAGATGTAACCTTCAACTCAATTCCTCACCCACCACATTAGGATCCTTCTCATTCATATTCACGTGCACCTTACCTTCCTACCTCTGGCATGGATCATGCCTTTCAGACTTCATTCCCCAATACCCATCGATTGGTGGAAATGTTGGTGATTCATCCCACCTTTTAGCCTCCTCCCCCTTTAGGGAAAACTTTGATACTTCATCATGTATCCCAACTGATTTAAATGAATGTGCCCCAGAATCACATTCCTACACTGACACCAGTCTCACATGCTGTCTAGACTGGGGGACAACCTCCACTTAATAAAATATTTATAGGAGTGGGTCAAAACCCCATCAAATATCAGCCTTCTACTAGAGGGATACCTCCATACAAAGGTAAATCATTGGGATTGGGAAAAAAAACATTCGTGAGTCCACCTTCTACTAGGGGGAAACCTCCAGCTGGAGGCCAATACCTAGCTGAGGGACAATACTCATCTGGGGAGCAACATCCAGTTGGGGGCCCATAATTCGTCGGAGGTTAGTTTAATGCTGGGGAGAAACCTCCAGCCAGAGGTCAGGTTTCAAAAGAGGGTCGGTACCCGGTTGGAGGACAACCACCAACCAGACCGTAATATTCCATGGGAACTCATTATGGAGTTGGAGGCCAAATTTCTCGAACAGGTCCTCATAATATTACCACTAGACTACCATATCCAGGTATTTCAAACTCATTGTGGATTCAACCCAACCCCCAACCCCAAACATCCCAAGCAGTTTTCTTCCAACCTCCACCTAACCCGCAATCTCAAGATGGAGACTATCCACCACCACCCCATACACAACCATTCATGGGAGGATCATCCCAACTTGCACAACCCCAACAATTTGTTGGGGGACCGTTTCCCACCGTTCATGGTCCCACTTCTATTCTGACCATGCCACATCACTATTACCTGAACTCGCAAGTCAACCTACAATTACCATTCCTAGCTACCCTATATCTACTTGATTTGTTGCGATTGACCAATGACCCTATTTGGAATTAGCCTTCAAGCCACCTATACCTCACAAATTTCCTTACGATATTCTTAAATTCTGTTAATTTTTAAGCCATTATTATAGTTCTTTGCATTTCAATAGATAACAATAGCATAACACAAGATTACTGAGAAATACACAATCATAAGAGACACAACATTTATCCTGGGAAACCCTCTAGGGGAAGAAAACCCAACAAAACTTCCTTATTATAGATAGCCAATACAATGCCAAGAGATAACTCAAACTAATACAGAAGATCCTCTCCCAAAGATGCACCACTCTCTCTCCTTCTTCTCTAACTACAGATCCAAAACTTGTCTCTCAATGAGCAAGTGAGTTGTGTGTCTAAGTGAGGCACTAGCCTCTTTATTTATACAACACTGGCACGTGTGAAGTGTCTCTTCACTGGCAAGGCTGACTTCTCCAGCTGAGTGGTTAAAACCACCTTTATTATATTTCGGGGCCTCTTTAATATCTTTTGGGGCCGACTTCTTATTCTTCCTATTACAATTATCTTTTGACCAATCCACAAAAGGGGATTTGGTCCTTTATAATAACCGACATGATCAATCCACAATGGGGATTGATCCAATGAATAATATATCAAATAATAATAAGAATACACTTTGCAATTACATTATTTTAACACTCCCCCTTAACAAGAAGGGTATTCTTCAACAACGTCATACGAGAGAGAGGACAACATCATCAACATCATCAAGTGGGTGAGAGGACAACATCATCAATATCATCTTGGAACACTGACTGGCGTATCTATAAATCATCGGAAGTTTTCTTCATTGGCAACATCATCATTCTCAAAGGAATTCCATCATCATCTGCATCAATATGTATTAGTATAAAACTGATACATCATCATCATCACAACACAAGGCTGGCTCATCATAATATAGGACTGGCTTTACGTCACAACTGTCAAGATGGAAGCTCAATACTCGTCTTTCTTTATGTCATAAAAATCAAGATGGAAGCAAGATACTAGACTGACTTTACATCACAACTTCTCAAGATGGAAGCACAGTACTAGTCTCATCTCAACGTCTTGCTTTACGTCACAGTACTCAAGATGGAAGCAAGATACTAGACTGTCTTTACGTCACAACTGTCAAGTCGGAAGCACAATTCTAGTCTCATCTCATCATCTTGCTTTACGTCATAACAATACAGATGGAAGGAAGATACTCATCCTGCTTTACGTCACAAACATCAGGTTGAAAGAAGGATACTAGACCGGATTTACATCACAACTATCCAGCCAGAATCTCAGTGCTAGTCTCATCACATCATCTTTCTTTACGTCATGACCATCAGGTCAGAAGAAAGGTACTCGTCCTTCTTTACGTCACAACCAACAGGTCGGAAGCAGGATACTAGACTGGCTTTACGTCACAACTATCCAACCGGAAGCACAACACTAGTCACATCATATCATCTTGCTTTATGTCACAACCATTAGGTCAGAAGCAAGGTACTCATCCTGCTTTGCGTCAAAACCAACAGGTCAGAAGCATGATACTAGATTGGCTTTACATCATAGTTATCCAGGCGGATGCTCAGTGCTAGTCATATCACATCATCTTGCTTTACGTCACAACCATCTGGTCGGAAGCAAGAGATATCTCATCACAACAACTACTCCCCCTTTCGAGGAAGGTCCTTTCGGACTATACCAAGCTTATCTCGAAAGTGCTCAAACTTTATACAAGATAGAGGCTTGGTCAACACATCAGCAACCTTTTCATCCATGCTAATGTACTGGAGCTTTAAGGCTCCTCTCTGGACCATGTCACGGATGTAATGATATCAGATCTCTATGTGCTTCAACCTTTCGTGGAATACATGATTCTCTGTCATCTTTATGTAGCTATGTTTGTCACATAGGATCATGGTTTCTTTCATCTCTAAGTCAAATAGGTCAGTCAACAACTTTCAAAGCCATATAGCTTCGCAGCTGGCAGAACATGCAGCAATGTATTCTGCTTCTGCTGTGCTGAGAGAAATGCTAGATTGCTTCCTACTCTGCCATAAGATCATTGTTGATCCCAAACTAAAACAACATCCTGAAGTGGTTTTCAAGTCAGAAACACTTCCTGCCCAATCTGCATCAGTATATCCACTCAATGTGAAATCACGATCTCCATTATAGATGAGACCACAATCTATTGTACCCTTAAGGTACCTCATCACATGATTTGTAGCCACTAGGCGAACATGTCTGGGTTCTACCAGACACTGACTCAAGGTGTTCACAAAAAAGAAAATGTATGGTCTGGTGTTCGTCAGGTACATCAGCAAGCCAATAATCTGTCTGTACAATGTGGCATCAATCAACTCTAATGAAGTGTCGACCAACAGCTTCAGCTTCGCTTCCATGGGTGTATTCATGGACTTGCACTCTAACATGTCGAATCTCATCAAGATTTTGACTGCATACTTCCCTTGGTTAATGAATATTCTCTTTGGACTCTACCATACCTCAAGACCTAAGAAATAGTGCATTAGGTTGAGGTCTTTCATCTCAAATTCTGAGGCGAGTCTCTTCTTACATTCAGTGATGAGATTTTCTTCTCCAGTTAAGAATAAGTCATCCACATATAGCAGTAATATTAATGGCTCATCGTTCATGACCTTGAAGTAGAGGTTAGATTCTTCTTTACTCTTGGTAAAGCTTAAGCTCGTCAAGAAACTGTCTATATGGCCATACCAAGCTCTAGGAGCTTGCTTCAATCTGTATAAGGCTTTCTTCAATCTGCAGACATGAGACTTCCTGTCTTCAACCTCAAATCCTTGAGGTTTCTCTATATACACTTCCTCTTCGATGACACCATTTAGGAAAGATGTCTTCATGTCCATCTGGTGCAACTTCCACTTCATCTTAGCTGCAAAATCTATGATGGTTCTAATCGAAGTGTATCTGGCCACAGGAGTGAATGTCTCTTCATAGTCAATGCCTTATTTTTGAGAAAATCCACGAGCAACAAATTTTGATTTTTACTTCTCAATACTTCCATCAACATCATGTTTTATTTTGAAGATCCATCTGGA
>ML785640.1:400479-416310 GCA_009831015.1 Picea engelmannii | reverse complement strand
GGTAAAAGTGTGTTTCTTTAGTATGCATTAGTATGCATTTGTAGTTAGGCAATCCGATGGTCACGATATGTTCCCGACATAGAGTGATCCGACGGTTCATACTCTCCTCGATCTTAACGACCATTGATCCGTGGCTTAACACCTGATTGGTCCATGATCTCTATTTAAAGAGCATGGAGAGTCATTTGCCGATGATCGATTGTGAGAAACTCTCTTGTAAAATCTCTCTGTAATCTTTTTCTTTGCATTAATAAACTGCTCCAAGTGGCCGCGTTGGCTGGGGCCGTGGATGTTTCCCCGTAGGGGTTTTACCACGTGAAAACATCGGTGTGTTGATCTTTGATCTGGTTATGTGAGTGGTTACTGAAGGTGTTCGTCCTCTGTTGGAATACCTGTGTTCTCGAACAGAATTTAACTAATATATATACTATGCAATTGAAATAATCACATATTCCATATATCAATTTAACTAAATATATGGAGTAAGTAGTATAATTTAATTAAATATACAGAGTAAGTAGTATACCATGCACTTCATATAATAGTTAAACTAATATAATATATGGATCCAACCCACATACCCCACACATTATTACTCCCTGCCGTAGGCATAGAGGGACTATAGAGATCGATAATTCGTTGACTACATATTAGTTTGTCCTTTGACCAAAAATATTTGCATAATAGCTATTGTTGGAGCTAGGGAATTAAAAGCATATATTTTTATATAATAAAAAGTACCATATATGTACTGATCTGATTGGATGAAAGATTGGAGGTATTATTGTCGGCTTCGCTATTCCCAATGTTTTATATGGCAACATATCCAAACTTTTTTTCATATACAGTCTTTTTGAATCATATATTTTCCCTGTATATTGCTTGAAGATGGATTAATGCTAGCATTAGTTCGAATGTTTGTATTAGCATTTTCTACTAGCTGAATATATTCCTAAGTTTTGATATGTACTAAGCATATTGAAATGTTTTGATATCCAACCTTTATAGTGATTGAGAATTCCAAAGTTTATAACGTCCTTGCCGAATGTATTTTTGTTGAAATGTATTGACACTTTTTTTGAGATGCCTCAATAGGCCTGACAACTTAAATGTTTACATGACGCGACATCCTCCAACAGTCCTGACAGCTTAAATGTTTTCATACCGCGAGGTCCTTAGAAAACCTTAAATGGGATCAATTTGACCACTCGCTCTAAGACCTATGACACACCAGGTAACCCTGACAAAGGAAAAGATACTAACGGTGCTGGTACTTTACAAGATCCATCATCATCCTCTGTTAGTCTTCCATAGGTTAATCCTCCATCTGGACCACTTCAGATTGAGAAACCCACGTTCGACTCTATCTTACGTCCTCCTAAGAGCACTATCCGCAAAGCTACCTTTAATCCTAGTTCACGTGCTGCCCAAAACTACAACATTGTTGAATATTTAGCTCAAGCACCGTGTGCTATGTCCGCGTTAGAAGTTCTACAGCACTGCCCGAGTCAATGTAGAACACTCTTGACTGCTCTTGGTGCTGTTGATCCTGAGTCATCCAATCAGATCATGTTTAACCTAGATAATTATGCGTCTCAACTCTCCCACCAACTTGCTTTCCAAGTTGATGTTGTTGTTCACAATCAACAAATCCATCGAACTATTATGGATGAGGGAGCCTCAACTTGTGTCATGTCTTTAGCTTGTTGGAAAGGTTTAAAATCACCAGCACTCAACAAATCCCCAACGATGTTACGCGCCTTCGATGGATGAGGTTTTCATCCCCATGGGCTTTTACAATCCTTGCCCATCCAATTGGGTGGAAAAACTGTTACTGTTGATGTCGAGGTGGTCGATGCTCCCCTCGATTACAACTTGTTACTTGGAAGAAGTTGGTTTTATGCTATGATTGTCATTGCCTTGTCGGTCTTTCGATGTGTACAATTTCCTCACTAGGGAAAAATTGTCACTGTTGATCAGTTGGATTTCTGCACGACCGATGCTCGCATTCCCACTACCAACAATATTCCTTTCTTGGGAGACCACAAGATCACATATGCAAGCGTTGGTGTTGGTTTACTGAAAGATTCTAGCCTCATGGGTACCTTCCCTACACCACTTCCACCTACTACACATCACATTGCCACCGTTGATATGATTTCGACCGCGACTTATCAATCTTTGGAATCATTTGACCCTTGGATTGTACCTTGTACTTTGGAATTCGATACACTAAGTGACCCCATGCCACTTAGTTCAGTCAAAACATCATATGTTTCTACCCAATCCATTTCTCCCTCGTCAGATGACCAACATCTATTGGCGCCTGACATTTCCTCGATGAAATCACGGTTGAGTTCCTCATCGTCTTCGATCGACTACATTTCCCCAATTTTTTCTTCAGATCAATCTATTCCGGAAATGTTTCATATTGACAAGTTACCTCGGGATAATAATTGTCACCGATCCTCTTTTCTTCCCCCTCGCGAAGAAATTCGGGCAGATATACCGTCTATCTCCCCTCCTGATGTTGATTTTTCAATGCTTTCAACTTTCGACGATTTGGATCCAGTAGTGGACATGGTGATTTCTTCGGTAGGATTATTGGAGCCTGATCTCCTTACTCCTATCGCGGCCCTCGACATGTGTTCCTTCTCGAGTGCTTATCTTCCATCCAACGAAGATGTCCTGGAGGCCATGACCACGTTTTATCCATTGACATGGTGCCCTTCCAAGCCATGATCCAGACGAAAGCATAGTTTCTCTTCTCTATGGAAAGCTCGTTAAAAAATGAAACAGAGATCCTGAGCATAGTTATTTTCCTGTGTAAAGCTCGTTAAAAAAAAATGAAACAGTCACCTCTCTTGAACCTTCTTTTCATCCACCCTTCTCCTTTTTCTCATCTAGTCGAGAAATTGGTGACGACCTCAGAGCCGGTGAATGAATTGAAGCTTGGAGGGCATGTCTCCAGCCTTTGCTGATCATTCTGGAGTTAAGCCACTAGCTTTCATGCTGGGAGCATACCGAGCTTAGTCTTTGTTCTTTCTCGTGCACGTAAATACATGAGAATGCATCTGGGTAGACTTTTATCTCTTTTTCAGACCTGTATGGATACACGAAAAAGGAACCCCCTGTAGTCTCCTTTAAGCTCTTTTCAGACTCTCTAAACATGAAAAGATTGTCGAGTGATCTTGCTTTCTTTCCCACTCGTTAAACGGTTTGAAAGGGCATCTTTCGAGTGATAATTTATCTCTTTTTCGGCCTCGCGAGACTAACATTACGAAAAAGGACAACATTGGAGTCATCTTTAAGTCCTTTTTCAGACTCTCTAAAGATGAAAAGATTACCAAGCGACCTTGTTCTCTTCATTCTCGTTAAAGTATTTGAATAAAACGTCTGTTGAGCGATAGTTTATCTCTTTTTTGGTCTCGTCAGACTACTTTACGAAAAAGGAACTGAGAGAGTTCTCTTTTAAGTGTTTTTCCAGACTCTATAATCATGAAAAACCTTCGAGTTTTCTGTCTTTGGACTCGCTAAACAAAACATCGACAGGCCCATATGGGATCCAACCCTTACTTCTTCCAGTTCATTAAACAAAGGAAGAGGAACTTACCGAAGGTGAGTTTTATCAAGCATGTGTTATCCTCCTCGAGCTCATTAAATGAAAAAGAGGTACTCATCTATCTGGATGGGGGAAAAAATTGAAAAAAGCAAGCCAAGCAGTTTTTGAGAACATTACCAAATAACTCTTAGAGTCGCCCTTGAACACGACACTTTGTCTTTTGCATGCATTCTAATCCGTTGAACCTCTGCACTGAACCAATCCTTTGAGTTTCTTCCACTCCTTTGGGTCACCTGACGTAAGTCACAACATCCACTGCATCATCAAGTTTTGGTCCATGTCATGTTTCTGTTGTTGTGCCTCAGTGTTCAAGGGAAGTATCTGCCTCGAGAGTCAGCCATCACAAATATCTTGTCTCAATACCCATGTCAGTCCATGTTCATTTGATCTAACAATTACATCTCTATGTCTGTTTCATGTCGTTGATGGGGGATACATCAAGGCCCTCCTTCGATGAGCCTATTCCTGTCGACTTCAACACCTTATCGAAGAACTAGACTTAGAAACCAGTTAGTACTTTGGGACCTGCATGCCCCAATGGCAGGCCTCCTCAAGTCCAAAACGAGGTTTACATCATTGACCTCTGATTAGATGAATCCATGTATGTTCAACTCCAGCTCATCCATTCACATTCGTTGGAATGTACTAGAGTACCTTTGGAATCATTGACATTAATGGTGATCTCCCTCACACTTGTTAACGGTTTACATCATTGACCGGTAATCAAGTGGTTTCTGCCATGTTCAACATCGGGACATCTATTCACATGGTTAGATTCATACTACGTCGGGATTGGTAAGAAGACCCTAGGTTGAGTGATCACTTTGATATGTACTTTGCCCAGGTTGCAATGGAGTTTCTCTTGAACAATGACACATATATTGTTACATAGATCCACTTTGTATTGGTCGTGGCTATGTCTTGTCATCTCGTAGATCCACTATGTATTCTTCATGGCTACGATCAGTTCATGTCATAAGAGTATAGATCCATAGTGTATTTTCAGTGGCTATACCTTTTTATCAATACAATTATGGATACGCAGTGTATTTTGTTGCGGCCATACCTTGCAAATCTTTATCACCCAAGCATAGGTATGCCTGCCTTGGGTTTGAAACATGTCATAATATTTGTTGGATGTTTGTGTGTGGCTTCTGTCAGGTTCTTTGTGTCTATACCCTTGCTTGAAAGTCTACAAATCATTTCAGTTATCATTTCTCATCTTCTAACTTCATACTTTGGGGGGCAATCTGTTACACATAAAAAATACTCACTTTGATAGTGTCACAAGTGTCGTGATTACAAGTGTCGCAAGTGTCAGGGAAGCATACTGCCATGATGCCTATGTCGTGCCTGTAAACGACATCAAGAAAACACTTGGCACATGTCAAACACTTGATTTGGAAGAGGAGGAAAGGTTAACTGGGCTCATGAACCTTTTGCCATATGAAAACACTCAAAAAACTAAGTTTTTGGAGGAGAGCGCTCCCTTATACCTCTTCTGGGAGTGCTGGCGCCCCCCCTTACACTGTCTGGGAGCACTATAAATCTCCTTTGGCCCTTATGGGGAGCGCTGGTGTCTTTAGGAGTGTTGGCGCCCCCCTTAAGCCTACAGGGGAGCACTACAACGCTCTGATGGCCCTTTTGAGGGAGTGCTGCCTATTCTGGGCAGTAGTTAAGTTCTTGAGATAAATGGGGGAAGGATCCTTTCATTCTTGGAATGCAGTTGGATTCGAATCCCTAGCCTAGCCATGATCTTAGGGAAGATCCTCAACTGAAGGAGGAAAATCCTCAACTTCCCCAAGGATATCTCAAGTGGTTAAAGCCTCCCCAAGGCTATATAAGCAAGTTTTCTCATGGTGAAAGAGGACTGGAAAGGGAGAATCACACCAAACTTATGATCTTAGAAGTGGTGCTGGAACAAAGATATTTTGGAGGCAAGAGACCTATGATCTCATACGGAGCAATCGGTGAAGCTATCATCATTCGGATCGTGGATCTTTTGAGTAAGGGGTAGACAAGGAGGACTTGACGAAACTGTTGCAATCCATCTACGACTGTAAGCAATGTTTTGTCCTCATTAATATAATTTGCTTGGCCTGTTTCTTTCTAATTCGTGTTTAATATCACATGAATTTGTCTCTTTATTAGATAGACCTATTTCGGACTAATCTTGATAGAGTAGGAAGTAGTCGTACTTTGTTTGTCTACAGGGCTTATCGAAGAGCGAAAGATTGGAGCTCAATTTGGAGCGTGCAGGGACAAACATCGGTAAAAGGTACTTCTTTTCTCCTTCCTCCTCACACACTAGTCCACATATATCTAAAAGGAAATCTGTGACCATGATAAGCACTTTCTGTCTTAGAGTTAAGAGTCTAGCTCTTTGAGGAGATCTACCTGTCCGCAGGGAGATTTTCCTTCAACGGAAACTGGCCACTCCGCTGGGGAATCGAATCGAAACTGTTGGTTTTGATTTTTCCTCATAAGACCTTGTCTTACCCTTTGTTGTTTACAGACCTTTTTCACCCCTTCATATCTGATTTCACTTGCTGATTGACTCTTTACCCCATCACACTCAGCTTACCTGTCAAAATTTGATCAAAATTTTGGGTTTTTGGACATTTTTATGAGTTTTTAAAGCCTGGCGCCCCCCTGCCCTGTCAAAAGCTTTATAATGCACTGGTGGCCTTTATACCAGAGTGACAGCCCTTCTTGCCCAAAAATCTCTTCAAAAATTGCAATTTTTGGAGGTCCAAACCCTGTTTTTTCACTTGTTGAGCTGCTTTGTGATTCAATGATTCTTCCTTTGACCTTTGACATGCTTCCTCCTAAGAAGTAAACACCTTTTTGCTCATATTTTATGCCCTTCTTTCTTATTTTTGAGTTTTTGTTGTTGAGAGTTTGAAATCAATCCGTTGTTTTTTTCTCTCCTATCCGACTGAGCGAGAACTCCAGTGAAGGACATCTGAAGCCTCTGACTCTTCTCACTTGGGTTTTTGAGGTCATTGTTCTTCAAACACCTCATTTTTGTGTGAATTGTTTGATTTTGATTTGTTATCTTTGTTTTCTATTTGCTTCTTATTTCAATCACAACAAGAGGGTGTGTGTTGTGTGTGTGAAATCTGATCATACTTGTCTAAACCTCCTTCATCTGAAAAGGTAGTTGATAGGAGAATTTTTTGCATTGGATGAGTCATCATTCACATACAAACGATAAAGACACATATTGGTAATTGGTTTTCGTATTAGAAGGCGTTTTTGAAAATGTTTTAGCATTGCATTGGATTCGATTGAGAACCAATTGTTTGAGGACTTTGCATATTAGTGTTTGAAAGTGAAAACGACTCCTTCTCTTTCCCTTAAATAGGCGTTCATCGAAAAGAAATGATTGCTTATCATATTCTATGCATCTTTTTGGGAATTTAGTCATCATTCCATTAGTTTCACTTCCGTGCACCCTTTGAGTAAAGAACAACTATAAAACGAACGCTAATTAAAAACTATCTAGAACATTTTTGTTTTTAGGATCTTCCACCAACAGTAGACTAGGGTTACCACTTTGGATTAGGATGTGAGTACAACTCTCCAAAGTTTCCAAAACAAACATTAGCATCCTGATTTAGGGAGATTCAAATCCAATTGTCATATTTTTTTTTCTGGGATCCCCCTCTCACACAGGGGTTATGCACGAGATCGCATTCGGGTGAGTTACGGAGATTATCCCTCCGTGGTTCAACTGTTTGTAGTGGTCAGATCGTATATTGGGGGTCACTTGGAGGTATACCCACGATTATGTGTGGGAGCCTTTAGGTTTGATTTCAGACTTGTTATCCTGCCCATACGTTCCAGATCGGACTGTCGACTGTACCCGCCGAGGGACTCACTGCGAATTGGTTTCTTTAGTTGCCATAATCTTTAGGTACTTACACAAGGTGACAATGAAGGGAAGTCTCATTTTACCTGGAACAGACATTGGTCAAACTCACTCGGGCTCCTTGGAGGGTAAATCCACAATTACTGTGTGGAAGCTTGCACGAAGGCGTAAGTCTGTTAAGCAGGTCGCCATTGTAACTATTCCACCATATCCCAGCCCCTTATCGACTTGATCACGCGACGTTGGATTTCATTACCAATTAGTACGGTCATCGAGAGAAGTTTTGTCTGCTTGGTTGATTCCTATATTTTATTAGCGCATGTTGTTTCTTTTTATTAGTTGGCCCTAGATTTTTAGTGTGATCTATTATTCTCCACAATTGAGCCCATAGACGATAAAGGTCTTCACCGATCACGTAGGATGCAAGGGTTGCCTATGGAAGGCTATCAACCCTTACCTCCTAACCCTCCAGAAGACAACTACCGTAGAGAGGTAGAAAATCCATCTGACGACGGAAGTGCTATTGCTCCCCCGTTAGATAACCTAGAAGACGCTTTGGACACGATTGAAAATCCCACCACACCTATGTCGGTAACTCCTCTCGAACCACTTTTGATTCATTTAGACTCCCTTGGGAACGTCATAGATGAAGAAGTCCCATGATTACCGGAGAGGATCTTTAACGAAACATATATGGCATCCACGGAACCACTTTTTGGTGACGAGTATAGGACTCCTGTTTGTCTTAGCACCACAGTAGCAACCAATCCCACACCTGCTCGTTATGTATGGAGGACTTCATCAGGATGCGATCTCTATGAACATTTCGAATCTATTTGACAACCCTTTCCTCCTCATGACTCTCCTAGTGAAACAATACCATTCGGTCAAACCATGAATTACCCAGTCGACCAGGTCATTCACCCTATTGCCACACCAACACAAGTCCATCCTAATGCTGGACTCATCACCTCTACTCATCCCCAAAGCACTTCAATCTCTACCCCTGTTTCTATGAGTTTTTACTCTACAGTGTCGCATGTTCCACACGATCCTGCCGGGACATCTTCTCACCCGAGAATGCAGACCCCTGTTGGCCAAACACAACCAGCAGGAGGGAAACCACCATCCAACGAACCGTTTCCTCCTCGAGGACTACCTTTCCATGGCGGGCCTACCCCTCCCAAGGGACATTCCCCTTTTCATACTCCTCCTAGAGGGAAACCTTTGTTTTCCAGTTATACCCCTGTCGTAAATCCACCGCTGGCAGGGGGGCAACCCCCGTTTGCTGGAAACCCTTCACAATCCTGGGGAGCATCCTCAGGAGGAACTTTTACTCAACCCCACATTGGGGGGCACTTGTATAATAACCCACTAGGAGGAGTATCCAACCCTGTCCCTTTCGGAACATCTTACGGGCAATCTTATCCGGGCGGTATCCAAAATACCACCTGGAGTTCTCTGGGATCACAGTCTTATCCTCCTTATGTACCTCATGTGTATCTGCCTCCAGGATCCACTCCATACCATTCTCAAGGCCAAAATGTTTATCCTCCTCACGGGAAAATAAATCACCCGGCCTATAATGTTCAGAGCCCACCAGGTTATGCCCATGTTTCTCATGCACCATTGAATCCTTCTTACCCTGGCCAGCAACAACCGTATGTAGGAGGACCTACTGGTTACAACTATCCACCTAACCCAGTCTATGGTCCTACTGGTGTTCCTATGCCACACCAGTATCATTCGCACATTAACCGACAACTACCTTTCCTTGTGACTCTGGATCTCCCAGACTTGTCTCGGTTAACTAATGATCCTATTTCTCATTCACCGGTTTGGCCAGTCATTCCAGCTAAGCTTCCTTCTGATATTCCAATATTTGACAGAAACCCTGGCGAAGATCCAAACAACCATGTGATGAATTTCCATTTGTAGTGTTCATCAAACTCCCTCATGGATGATTCTATACGTTTGCGTCTTTTCCAGCGAACGCTTATCGGTTCAGCAACAAAGTGGTATATTGAACTACCATGTGCTTCTTTTCATGATTTCAATTCCCTTGCCATGTCTTTCCTCACGCATTTTCAATTGCCTATTCGCTACGAGACGGGTACTGAACTCTTGACCTCCCTTCGTCAAACTAACTCTGTGCATATCTCTGACCATATTCACGAGTGAAGGCGACGACGAAGGATGATCAAGGAAGTCATTCCTGACATGCTCTTGGCGGAATGGTTTACTAAATCACTGTTACCCCCGATCGCTCGCGATGTCTCTATGGGTGGTGCAGTCACAGAGGAACAAGCCATTGCTTAGGCTCAGTATTTAGATTTGGTTTATTCCCAATATGGTACTTTGTATGATTTGCTTCCGAATGCTGCTCGAGCTTATACCGATCCTTCCAAGCCATCATCCTCATCCCATGCGGATGGTGTTATCGGTTCCGTCAACGCTCAATATTTTTCCAAATCAACTACACCCTCCTCTACCTCCTCCCAAACTCAGATCTCTGAGGTGAATGCAGTTCAATTTGCCTCTTCACAACAATCCAAAGGTAAGAAGAAGACAAAGAATAAATCAAAAAATAATAATGAACAACCCAAAAATCAAACACTTGCTACCGAAAAGCAACCACAACGGAAACTGAAATTCTCGTGTATCATTTATGGTGACGATCACTACACTCGAGATTGTCCACTTCGAAATGAAGTGGCCAAAATGTTCCAAGGGAAGTCACAACCCGTTTTGCTTACTCAACCTTTTCCACAACATCAATCCATGGTTGCTCAAACCCCCTCTCCTGGGGGCAGTTCTAGCGATCCTAATGACGAAGCCTCGTCGAGTGCACATATTTATATGTTTAATGGGATCAATTTGACCACTCTCTCTAAGACCTAGGACACACCAGGTAACCCTGACAAAGGAAAAGATACTAATGGTGTCGATACTTTACCAGATCCATCATCATCCTCTGTTAGTCTTCCATCGCTTAATCCTCCGTCTGGACCATTTCAGATTGATAAACCCATGTTCGACTCTATCTTACGTCCTCCTAAGAGCACTATCCACAAAGCTACATTTAATACTAGTTCACGTGCTGCCCAAAACTACAACATTGTTGAAGATTTAGCTCAAGCACCTCATGCTATGTATGCGTTAGAAGTTCTACATCACTGCCCCAGTCAACGTAGAACGCTCTTGACCACTCTTAGTGCTGTTGATCCTGATTCGTCCAATCAGATCATGTTTAACCTGGATAATTATGCGTCTCGACTCTCCCACCAACTTGCTTTCCAAGTTGATGTTGTTGTTCACAATCAACAAATCCATTGAACTATTTTGGATGAGGGAGCCTCAACTTGTGTCATGTCTTTAGCGAGTTGGAAAGGTTTAAAATCACCATCACTCAACAAATCCCCAACGATGTTACACACCTTCAATGGGCGAGGTTTTCATCCCCATGAGCTTTTACAGTCCTTGCCCATCCAATTGGGTGGAAAAACTGTTACTGTTGATTACGAGGTGGTCGATGCTCCCCTTGATTACAACTTGTTACTTGGAAGAAGTTGGTTTTATGCTATGACTGTCGTTGCCTCATCGGTCTTTCGATGTGTACAATTTCCTCACTAGGGAAAAATTGTCACTGTTGATCAGTTGGATTTTTGCACGACCGATGCTCGCATTCCTGCTACCAGCAATATTCCTTTCTTGGGAGACCACAAGATCACGTATGAAAGCATTGGTGTTGGCTTAATGAAATATTCTAGCCTCATGGGTACCTTCCCTACACCACTTCTACCGACTACACATCACATTGCCACCGTCGATATGATTTCGACCGCGACTTATCAATCTTTGGAATCATCTGACCCTTGGATTCTACCTTGTCCTTTGGAATTCAATACACTAAGTGACCCCGTGCCACTTAGTTCAGCCGAAACATCATACGTTTCTACCCAATCCCTTTCTCCCTCGTCAGATGACCAACATTTATTGGGGCCTGACATTTCCTCGATGCAATCACGATTGAGTTCCTCGTCATCTGCGATCGACTACATTTCCCCAATTTTTTCTTTGGATCAATCTATTTCGGAAATGTTTCATATTGACAAGTTACCTCGGGATAATAACTGTCAACAATCCTCTTTTCTTCCCCCTCGCAAAGAAATTCCGGCAGATATACCGTCTATCTCCCCTCCTGGTGTTGATTTTTCAATGCTTTCAACTTTCGACGATTTGGATCCGGTAGTGGACATGGTGATTTATTTGGTAGGATTATTGGAGCCTGATCTCCTTACTCTTATCGCGGCCCTCGACATGTGTTCCTTCTCGAGTGCTTATTTTCCATCTAGCGAAGATCTCCTAGAGGCCATGACCGCGTTTTATCCATTGACATGGTGCCCTTCCAAGCCATGATCTGGACGAAACTACGAGCATAGTTTCTCTTCTCTGTGGCAAGCTCGTTAAAAAATGAAATAGAGGTCCTGAGCATAGTTCTTTTCCTGTGTCAAGCTCGTTAAAAAAAAATGAAATAGTCACCTCTCTTGAACCTTCTTTTCATCCACCCTTCTCCTTTTTCTCATCCAGTCGAGAAATTGGTGATGACCTCAGAGCCGGTGAATGAATTGAAGCTTGGAGGGCATATCTCCAGCCTTTGTTGATCATTATGGAGTTAAGCCACTAGCTTTCATGCTGGGGGCATACCGAGCTTAGTCTTTGTTCTTTCTCGTGCTCGTAAATACATGAGAATGCATCCGGGTAGACTTTTATCTCTTTTTCGGACCTGTATGGATACACAAAAAAGGAACCCCCTGTAGTCTCCTTTAAGCTCTTTTCAGACTCTCTAAACATGAAAAGATTGCCGAGTGATCTTGCTTTCTTTCCCACTCGTTAAAAGGTTTGAAAGGGAGTCTTTCGAGTGATAATTTATCTCTTTTTCGGCCTCGCGAGACTAACATTACGAAAAAGGACAACATTGGAGTCATCTTTAAGTCCATTTCAGACTCTCTAAAGATGAAAAGATTACCGAGCAACCTTGTTCTCTTCACGTTCGTTAAAGTATTTGAAGAAAATGTCTGTTGAACGATAGTTTATCTCTTTTTCAGTCTCGTCAAACTACTTTACGAAAAAGGAATTGAGAGAGTTCTCTTTTAAGTGTTTTTCCAGACTCTATAATCATGAAAAACCTTCGAGTTTTTTGTCTTTGGACTCGCTAAACAAAACATCGACAGGCCCATATGGGATCCAACCCTTAATTCTTCCAGTTCATTAAACAAAGGAAGACGAACTTACTGAAGGTGATTTTTATTGAGCATGTGTTATCCTCCTCGAGCTCATTAAATGAAAAAGAGGTGCTCATCTATCTGGATGGGGGAAAAAATTGAAAGAAGCAAGCCAAGCAGTTTTTGAGAACATTACCAAATAACTCTTAGAGTCTCCCTTGAACACGACACTTTGTCTTTTGCACGCATTCTAATCCGTTGAACCTCTGCACTGAACCAATCCTTTGAGTTTCTTTCACTCCTCTGGGTCACCTGACATAAGTCACAACATCCACTGCATCATCAAGTTTTGGTCCATGTCATGTTTCTGTTGTTGTGCCTCAGTGTTCAAGGGAAGTATCCGCCTCGAGAGTCATCCATCACAAATATCTTGTCTCAATACCCATGTCAGTCCATGTTCATTTGATCCACCAATTACATCTCTATGTTCATTTTGTGTCATTGATGGGGGATACATCAAGGCCCTCCTTCGATGAGCCTATTCCTGTCGACTTCAACACCTTATCCAGGAACTAGACTTAGAAACCAGTTAGTACTTTGGGACCTGCATGCCCCAATGGCAGGCCTCCTCACGTCCGACAACAGGTTTACATCATTGACCTATGATCGGATGATTCCACGGATGTTCAACTCCAGTTCATCCATTCACATTTGTTGGAATGTACTAGAGTACCTTGGGAATCATTGACATTAATGCTGATCTCCATCGCGCTTGTTAACGATTTACATCATTGACCGGTAATCAAGTGGTTTCTGCCATGTTCGACATCAGGACATCTATTCACATGGTTAGATTCGTACTACGTCGGGATCGGTAAGAAGACCCTGGGTTGAGTGATCACTTTGATATGTACTTTGCCCATGTTGCGATGGAGTTTCTCTTGAAAATGACACATATACTGTTACATAGATCTACTTTGTATTGGTCATGGATATGTCTTGTCATCTCGTAGATCCACTGTGTATTCTTCGTGGCTACGATCAGTTCATGTCATAAGAGTATAGATCCACAGTGTCTTTTCAGTGGCTATACCTTTTTATCAATACAATTATGTATCCGCAGTGTATTTTGTGGCGGCCATACCTTGCAAATCTTTATCACCCAAGCATAGGTATGCCTGCCTTGGGTTTGAAACATGTCATAATATTTGTTGGATGTTTGTGTGCAGCTTCTGTCAGGTTCTCTGCGTCTATACCCTTGCTTGAAAGTCTACAAAGCATTTCAGTTATCAGTTCTCATCTTCTAACTTCATACTTTGGTGGAAAATCTGTTACACATAAAAAATACTCACTTTGATAGTGTCGCAAATGTCGTCATTACAAGTGTCGCAAGTGTCTCATTTTGCTCACAAGTGTCGCAAGTGTCAAGGAAGCATACTGCCATGATTCCTATGTCGTGCCTGTAAACGACATCAGGAGGACACTTGGCACATGTCAAACACTTGATTTGGAAGAGGCGGAAAGGTTAACTGGGCTCATGAACCTTTTGCCATCTGAAAACACTCAAAAAACTAAGTTTTTGGAGGAGAGCGCTCCCTTATACCTCTTCTGGGAGTGCTGGCGCCCCCCCTTACATTGTCTGGGAGCACTATAAAGCTCCTTTGGCCCTTCTGGGGAGAATTGGTATCTTTAGGAGTGATGGCACCCCCCTTAAGCCTACTAGGGAGCGCTACAGTGCCCTGATGGCCCTTTTGAGGGAGTGTTGCCTATTTTGGGCAGTAGTTAAGTTGTTGAGATGAATGGGGGAAGGATCCTTTCATTCTTGGAAGGAAGTTGGATTCAAATCCTTAGTCCAACCATGATCTTAGGGCAGATCCTCAACTAAAGGAGGAAAATCCTCAACTTCCCCAAGGATATATCAAGTGGTTAAAGCCTCCCCAAGGCTATATAAGCAAGTTTTCTCATGGTGAAAGAGGACTGGAAAGGGAGAATCACACCAAACTTATGATCTTATAAGTGGTGTTGGAACAGATATATTTTGGAGGCAAGAGACCTATTATCTCATAGGGAGCAATCGGTGAAGCTATCATCATTTGGATCGTGGATGTTTTGAGCAAGGGTTAGATAAGGAGGACTTGACAAAACTGTTGCAATCCATCTACGACTGTAAGCAATGTTTTGTCCTCATTAATATAATTTGCTTGGCCCGTTTCTTTCTAATTCGTGTTTAATCTCACATGAATTTGTCTCTTTATTAGATAGACCTATTTCGGACTAATCTTGATAGAGTAGGAAGTAGTCGTACTTTGTTTGTCTACAGGGCTTATCGAAGAGCGAAAGATTAGAGCTCAATTCGAAGCGTGCAGGGACAAACGCCGGTAAAAGGTACTTCTTTTCTCCTTCCTCCTCACACACTAGTCCACCTAGATATAAAAGGAAATCAAT
Organism: Picea engelmannii; assembly: GCA_009831015.1. Classification (NCBI taxonomy): domain Eukaryota; kingdom Viridiplantae; phylum Streptophyta; class Pinopsida; order Pinales; family Pinaceae; genus Picea; species Picea engelmannii. The sequence goes on along the minus strand of ML785640.1, from coordinate 401,144 downwards.
GACCATGATAAGCACTTTCTGTCTTAGAGTTAAGAGTCTAGCTCTTTGAGGAGATCTACCTGTCCGCAGGGAGATTTTCCTTCAACAAGTATATCAATGAAGAATGCACAGTCACTCTACAAGATAAATAGAAAAAACATGGTTGGTATGTTGATAGTGGATGTTCAAAACACATGACAGGTGATAGAAACAAGTTTCTTACATTACGAAAGGAAATATATGGATCAGTCTCCTTCGGAAATGATGATTCGGCCAAAATCATTGGAAAAGGCATAGTCTGAATTGGGAACAAGAATGAAAAGGCAGAAAATGTTCTACTAGTAGAAGATATGAAACATAATATTTTAAGTGTGATTCAAATCTGTGACCAAGTTCATAAAGTTAATTTCGAATCAAAAAAGTGTGAGATAAGAAAAGAGGGATCGGGAAAATTGGTCGCTACAGCTGCAAGAACTTCAAGCAACCTATATGTGTTAAGCGAAATTGGAAATGAAAAGTGTTGTCTATGAAAGGAAGAAGAATGTTGGCTATGGCACAGAAGAATGGGTCACATGCATTTTGATAACTTTGTCAAAGTCAACAAAAGAGAAGCAGTCAGAGAAATGCCCCAGATCACGAAACCAACCAACACTTTATGCAAGCATTGCCAACAAGGAAAGCAAACA
>ML785640.1:376263-398533 GCA_009831015.1 Picea engelmannii | reverse complement strand
CGTCACATAACTCCTCACGGTTTGAGAGTTATGGCCTTACGAAGTTGGAGGACCCTCATATGTCATCTAGAAGCCCCAAAAGGTCAAAGTAGTCAAAGTGGTTTAAGAGATTTTAAAAGGTAAATAATAAAGTGAAGCAATGATTGCATTATAATTCAAAGTGAATACAAAATAAATTATTTCAATAATAAATTTAATGGAGAAATTAGAAGTGGGTTAACCCTAAAACAATGAAAGTGGGGCCAAGTGACCTAGAAGATGTTTTTAAGGAAGCTACTTGGAGAGTATAAATAAGAGGCAGGGCTCTCTCATTTTAAATACAGTTGAGAATATTGAATACCTATAGGTTTCTGAGGTAACCAAGGATATCTAAGCCGAAATTCTGAGGGAAGGTGAAGAAAAGAAGGCCGAAATGCTAGGAAGGATAAATTCTTTTGATGGTGTTTTCTAAGGTATGTTATTTACATGTCATCTCACCATTTTCACTATAACCTTTTTTCTATAATGATTCAGACCGTCAAATTGCTATTCTATTGAGAAAACATATCCAAGTATCTGTGGTAAAAAATTCAGCTTGTGGGTCATTGTATTTTCGGAGTTACACTCAATGGAAAATAGGGTTTGTGGCTAGTCGTGAAACTAGTCAAAAAAAGGTGTTTCGGGTAAAAACGTCATAACTTCTTCATAACAGATCCAAATTCAGTGAGAACAAATGTGTTGGTTAGGGTACAGTCTTTGGTATTCTTTGTAACAGTTTTAGATCAATTCAACAAATATTACGCGTGGGGCACGCTCTACAAGGGCGCTCTCTAGAATAAGATAGAATTCAACAAGGTATGTCATTTTTGCTATAACTCATTTTCTGAGAGGTTCCAAGTAGTGCAACTTGGAGGAATTGGAAAAAACAGATTGAAGAACATTTTGTATCAGTTTCATATCTTTATACATTATAGGTACAAAGTTATGATTACTTCAAGTTAGGGTTGTTGACTAATCCAAAACTAGGCATGTGAGACTAAAGAAAAGTTTGATGAAAATGCTAGTCTCTTGTTGTTATAGTTAAGGAAGGTTTGCAGGAATGTGATCATATACACCAGGTCTATTACAGAACTATAAATCATATTTGTATGATGAAATTGATGAGGGGTTTTGGTTGAGGTACATGTTGAGTACATGGTTGAGACAAGTAGTTGTTGAGTTGGCACATACATGAGGTGTATAGTTGATGATGTTGGTACATATTAATGACTCATAGTTGATGAGTAGTTGACATGTGATTGGTACATACTTGGTACATGGTTGGATGCACTTTTTATGGTACAGTTTGATTACAGGTTGGTGCATGGTTGATGCACTTGTTTATGGTATAGGTTGATTACAGGTTGAGGTACAAGTTGATGCATGGTTGATGCATGGTTCAGATTTATTGGTACAAGTTTACAGTGGTATATCTCACAGTGATAGTGTGACAGTGGTTCCATCATTCTACTTCTACTTCAGGGTGGCATGACGGGGCAAGGACAGGTGGTTGTAGCCACCTTTCGGTTGTAGTCGGAGAACATAGGGGGTTGTAGCCTCCTTCTAGTTGTAGCCAGAGAATTGGGGAGTTGGAGCTTCCTTCAGGTTGTAGCCTGGGAAAATAGGGGGTTGGATTCTCCTTCCAGTTGCAGCTGGAAAACAAAGGAAGTTGGTTCTTCTAATGAATGTAATTCTTCAAGACATATAAGAAAAAAACATTATGTGGTTTTCTCCCAATTTGGGTTTCCACGTAAAACACCGATGTATTGTGTATGTGTATGACTGTTCATTTGTTCATTGCTTATTTACTCTGCATTTATTGGATGATAATGCTTCATTGATATAACACTTGGATTAAATGGTTAAAAAGGATTAAATTTCTCTATTACCTATTCACCCCCCCTCTCAGTAATCCAACAGTTGATAAGAGTAATAGTTGAAGTGGGAGATGGTGGTGGACAGAGAAAAACTCCCATCAACGAAGGATATTTAAACATCCCTGCAGCGACGTGCAAATAAGAATAAATGGTATAACCAACAAAGTGTACATTAGATCCTGCAATGGATCGAAGGTCTGGGGTACATAACTCAAGTTGATCAATTGTGACGATTTTCCCTCAGTGAGGGAAGCGTAGGACCCTAAAGACCGACGAGACAACTACAATCATCTCATAGAACCAACTTCACATGAGTAGCAGATTGTACTCAAGAGTTACATCGACAACCTCCACATCTACAGAGACAGTATTACCACCTAACTCGATGGGTAAGGCGGTGAGTATTTCATGGGGTTGGAACAAATTCCTGTCAAATTCCTTCAATAGTGTTGCAGATGTGTTGAGCTTAGGAGATTCAATGGATTTCCAACAAGAAATAGACATGATACAAGTTGAGGCTCCTTCATCAATGACTATTCAGAAGATGTTTTTCCCCGTCGTTCGCACTTTAATATGGAAGGTTACTTGATGGGAGAGCCTATGAGTAACCTTAGATGAATCAAAGGTCATCAAACTCAACTCTGAGGGATCAACCCTACCTATGGAAGATAACAAGGCTTTCTGCTCTGTGGGGCAGCTTTGGAGAACTTCAAGTGCCAACATGGAACAAGGTGCTTGGGACAAGTCTTCCACAATACTATAATTGTGGGTAGCCCGCGTGTTAGGATTATGTGGCGTACATCGAAGAACGTTCTTCGGGGGTGAAGCGAGGCATCAAAGGATGGCTTCTCTATATGGAGAGGGCCATCGAAATGGGATGAGGATGTTTCTTCCAGGTCAACATGTGAAGGCTCGGGAATTTCATAGTTCTTGGACTATGTCTGCAAGTGGATCATGTGGTCACACATGAACACATAAGAATTTGAGGAAGACCCCTCAAGGTGAGGGTTACCTGCCATACCCCCTTGCGGAGGGGAAGGATTTGTGGCAATCATGTTTTGAGGTTGAGGGGGGAAAGGTGTTAGGTATGTGTTATATTCTTTGCACGGGTATGTGTTATTATTTTCTGCATCGGGACCGCATTTTTGGGACCACATTATATTTAGGTGGTTTTTCGGCACATGGTTTCTTTTCTGATGGTTTTCTATTTCCGGTTAAGTAATTAGGGTTTTGGACTAATCTAGGTCATTGGGTTAGGGTTTTGGATGCCACTGGCTCCTATATGTATTTTGTATTGTAAACATTGTAATACAATGAATGAATATAGAATATGTTGGTTTTCTCGGTTTGGGTTTCCAGGGGAAAAATCTATGTTTAATGTTTGTATTTTCCATTGTATCTTTTTTTGTTCTTTTATGAATATTTGTTTGCAATAGATATTGTAGAAGGTTAGAATTTACAAAAGGATGGGTTAAGACAACAAGTTGTTGGGGTGCCCGATGTTGTTCCAAAAATATATGGACTTCACTCTTCCGAGGACACTGATGAGTGGATGGTCCTCCCCACAGATCATGCAGGGGAATCGATCTTTCCTCTTCTCTTTGGTGCCCCCCTCCTAGGTATTTTGGGTGAGAGCAATCCCTTTCTCATAATTGGAATTTTTCTTTTTGTTCCGTTTCTTTTTTCCTCTAGGTTGTTGAGCATTCTTTGGTTGCATGGACTGCTCGGAGGTCTGAGAGGGAATTGAAGTAGTTTGAGCACTAGTGTCGGTAGCCAACGAGTGTGATGTAATTGAAATATGACCCATTTGGTCAGCTAACAGGTTCACAGACGCATGGGAAACAAAACCAACCACATCATCGGCATGGGGTCTTGGGTTTGGCTTCCTAGGATCTGTTGATGATCAAGGGGCATTTGGAATGATATAATATAGAGTACCTGACTGTGAATAAATCAATTCCAAATGTTGGGCCCACAAGATCGCTTGGTCCTTGGTGGTCGCCCAGACCATAGCTACATCCCTGGAAATGGGTGGTAAGAGGGACTTGGTGAACCACTCTGTTAGGAGCTTGTCCAGAATCTGAGTCTTAATCATCCTATGCCTTTGATGTCACTCATGAATATGATCAAAGATGTGGGTGGCATTGTTTTGACACAGTCAAGTCAAGAGCTCAGTTCCTATCTCATACCGGATGGGCAATTGGTAATGTGTTAAGAAATCCATCACCAGGTAGTTGAATCTTATAAAGAAACCTCCTTTTAGTTCAATGTAACATTTGGCGGCGATTCTAGTCAGGGATATCTGGAAAAGATATAGCCTCACACTATCATCCATCAATGAGTTGGATGAACACCATAAGTGATAAGTCATGATGTGTGTGGAGGGATATTCTCCTTGTTTTCTATCAAACTTGGGGATGTATAAGGGTAACTTAGATGGCATAGTTGCCCATGATGAGTCATGGTCAATAGGGTCATTTTTCAACCGTGAAAAATCCAAAAAATCTAACGTTGCGAGAAAAGGCAATGGTGCAAATGCAGACTGGGAAGGAGATGAAGTCTTTTTGTCCCAAATGGACCTTGCAGTCCCCTTATGTTGGTACTACTAGAGGTTTGGGGAGCTCCTGAAGAGTAAGTGCCTATGGGGATGGTGCCACCTCCAGGAGCATGACTGCTCCCATAACCAAAAATGCCCCTAGGGGGAAATGTAGACCCTCCAGGAAAGTTGTTTCCAAAGTTAGTTCTGGGGAATAAAACCCCCAGGATCGGATGTTGACACAAAAGGAAAACCTCCCTGTGGTGAAAAATTATCCCCAATGGATGTGCCTCCAGGGAAAGGTGTGTTAACCCAAGGAAAGTTAAAACCTATAGATGTACTACTGCCCCCAATATGATTAGGGACAACCCCAAAACCACTATTCATACTCCATCCAAAAGGTACACATGCACCTGATGCTACTAGGTCGCTCGTTGGATTGGCAGAAGTGGAAGGAGTTCCACTTCCCATGCTGAAATCAAAGCTCATCCCCCACTAGAAAAGAATCTGGAAGTGGGAATTGACATGTAAGGGATGGGCATAGGGATGCTAGGTAGGCTAATGGATGGAGATGACATGGTCAATGTCCCCCAGATGGAGGAACCAAAAACAAAAGGAGTGGACGATGTAGGTCCAATGGAGCTAAGAGGTGGTAATGAGGACACATATAGGACGCCCCCAAGGGAATCGCCCCCTATCCCAGGTGGGGATGGACTCACAATCACAAATACACTGGATGAGACACTCGATCCTGACATGGTGGGAGTATGTGTGAACAAAGAAAAAGGCTCACTGAAAATTTCCCTTGCTTGGACAAGTAAAGGGGCGTCTGGTTTAGTCAAAGGCAGATTAAAATTTCATGGAGGATGTTCATAGACCACTTCTACTTCGACGAAATGGGTCTCGTCAAACCAAAGATAATACCATTCAAAATCCTTGTCACTTATTTCATGTTGCTTTAGAGGTGGTTGTACCTATGTACTAGGTTCGAGTCCTCATAGTCGATGGGACCAACATGGTGATTCAGTCGCAGAGAATAAATTTATGTTACTATCCAAACACAAATTAACCTATGGTCGACCTAGACTCGAGCTCAAAGAGCACAACCCTAATCAAATCTAGAAAAACAACATGTAAACCAATTGGCTCGGGGGCCTTATGAAAACAAACCCTGTGGGTGATTCAGGATCTTTTCATCGAAGTGACTTATAAATAATTGTATTAAATGAGCATAAATTAAAGTGCACCATTAAAGAAGGAAAATCTCTATAATGAAGAGACATAAGCATCGAATCTGAACACAAAAACTTGAAAATGGAGTTCATCCATGGTGGACTATGTCTTTGGGTCCTGCTCTCAAATGGGTAGGCCTTTTTATTAACTCAGCAAAAGAATTTGGCAAAATACATAAGTATACCTCATTCTGGAATCAAGCTGTAGAAGATTTGCTCAAATAAGAAAACAGACAACAACATTGAATTAGTGGCGTCGAATTGCCCAAAAATGATTGTCTCCACACCTCAATCCGACTTTGGCACTCTCAGGCCCAAGAGAAACTTTGTCTCGATTTTTGTGCCCTGCAACCTGTAATTAATGCCAAAAATTGCCTCGTAAAACATGCTTGGTCGTACCGTCATGTGCCTCCCCCCATGCACTAGCGGATTCAAAATTTAAGTAATATTTCCAGGGGGTATTAACAACAGGGCCGTTTGGCCTAGTGGTTGGCGGAGCTATAGTTAAGGCATATAATGGATGAGGTCCCGGGGTCGAGCCCGCGGGCCTCCTCTTTTTGGGTGGTTGTTGTAAATTATATGCATATATATGTTCGTTGGTTCCACCAACTTGGAGGTAGTTTGGATATATCCGTTGGGCCGCCAGATCTGGCGGGGTTCCGCCAGATTTGGCGGACTCGCCATTTTTTTATTTTTGGAATTTCATTCTCGGGCCCTCATTGGGCATTTGCCCACTTTTATGTGGAAGACAACCATTGGACCACACCAACCAACTGTACAGTAACCTGCCACATCAGCATACGATCTGCCACGTCACCGTATGGTCTGCCACATGGCACATTTTCATTGGTCCACGGATCGACCTGAAAAAACAAAAAATGAGTGACACGTGGAAGCCTCTAGTCCTGCCACGTCACCATGTTATGTCATGTCGACGTCAGCATGACACGTATTGCCTCCTGTGTGTGCCACATACATTGTACAAATGATGACATCATCCATACATATGTTGACGTCAACAGTATGAATGTTGACTCATCCCCTGCTGACTGGGCTAGGTTAACCAAACTTTGACCGCGAATATCTTTCGATCCGTAACTCCGTTTAACGAGACGTTTACACCATTGGAAATCTTGCAATGTGCTCTTCGTGATGATGCCATTTTAACTAAGTTTTGAGGACTTTGAAATTTTTCCCTTTCTCTATTTGCTGAGGCCATTCTGAGCTTCCTGAGTTGCTTCTACAAGTTCCGAGATGTCCTTAGTCTTCTCTTGATCCTTTTTGGATCACACCTTCCCACTGAGAGATTTTTGGACCACCAAAAGCTTTCATCAATCAACAGATAAGTGAGGGAATATTTCCCTCACCTTGTCCTTCTCAATCCACTTTGCTTTGCTTGTATTTGTGCCCTTTAAGCCTATTCGAAGATAATCAACATCACCCCTATGTGAAGTCCTTGTCCTTCTGTTCAGGATGATATCTTCCTTTAACTCATCCAAATACGCAAGATAAAACTCATCAACTAAAGGTATTGAAACTTCCTCATCCTGATCCATGATCATGGGAGGCTCAAAAAGTTTCAAGTTCTCTACATTTACAACTGAGTAAATTTGCATATAAGGTGGAAGATCTAGACAAAAAGCATTGGTACCACTTTTCTCCAAAATAGTGAAGGGTCAATAACGAAGGGGCTTGAGTTTCTTGCCTTCACCCTTCAATCTTCCCTTGCTAATGTGAATCCATACCTGGTCTCCAACCTAGAACTTATGATCAATGTTGTATTTGTCATGCCGAGCTTTATATTGTGCTTGACTTTTCTCCAACTATTCCCCGACTGCTTGGTGTACCTGTTGGATCCTCTGGATGAACTTGTGGGATCTATCTTCATTTCTTTCTTCATTTGAATAGAAATCTCTCCCATACATCAAGTCCAAAGGAACTTTAGGTAGGTACCCAAAACATGTCTCAAAAGGCGAACATTGAGTGAAAGAATGTAAGGATCGGTTGTAAGCATGTTGTACATAGGGTATCTGTTCATCCCATACTTTGGGATGCTTGCTGCAGTAGCCTCAAAGCAAAAGTACCATTGTTCAGTTAACAACCTATGTCTATCCGTCAGTCTGTGGATGGAAAGCAGTGTTTCTCTTCAACTTGGTGTGCATCATTCTCCACAAGATTGTCCAAAAATCCCCAAGGAATCGAGTATCTCGATCTGAGATAATGGATGTGGGTAATCCAAAGAGAACCCAAACATACTTAAAGAAGAGATTAGCAGTCTGCTCAGAAGTGATCTGCTTTTTACATGGAATTAAGATACACATCTTGTTGAACCTATCCACTACAACATACAAATAGTCATGACCCCCTTTCGACATTGGTAAACCGCCTACAAAATCCATGGATATACTTTCACATGGATGGGATGGAACAGGTAATGGTGAGTATAGCCCCAATTTTCTATTAGTGGGCTTACAAGTAGAGCACATCACACAACCATTTACATATTTAGTTACAATTTCTCTCATTTGAGGCCAGTAACAAAACCTCTGCAAATGAGCCAGAGTTTTTCCTACCCCAAAATGCCCAGACACAAGAGAAGTGTGAGCTTCTCGTATTACATGGACTCGTTCACTTGTAGGAATACATAGCTTTCCAAGACGGTAGATTAGTTTTCCCTGTAGACAATAGTTATCTACCTGTGCACCATGGGTTAGCTTCTCATATACTTTTTTAAAATCTTCATCAATGGCATATTGTTCCACATAGATATCATGAGATAAAGAAGTATTCTTCAAAATAATAGAAGCAACAATAGGAGGTCTAGAAAGCATATCAGTGACCTTGTTACTTTTACCCTTTTTGTACTTGATTACCAAATGAAATTGTTGTAGGAAACCTATCCATCTGTAATGTCGAGATTGTTGCAGTTTGGTTTGTGCTTGGAGATACTGTAAGGGTTGGTGATCTGTATGTATGATTGTTTCCTTCCCTAACAAGTAGTGCTTCCATTTCTTTACACTTTGAACTAATGCATACAACTCTTTATCATATGTAGGATAGTTAACAACAGCTTGGCTAAAAGTTTCAAAGTGGTAACAAATAGGCTTATGATATTGCATCAATAATGCACCCATGGCGTATTCATTGGCATCTGTCTTGATCTCAAAGGTTTGTTGAAGATTCGACAATGCTAATATTGGTGCGGTACTGATCTTTTCCTTCAAAGTGTCAAAAGATTTTTGTTGCTTTCCTCCCCATTGAAAAGTGTTCCTCACAGTAGTTAAGGCATGCAAAGGAGCTGTTATAAAGGAGAAGTTTGAAATGAACCTCCTCCAATACTGGACTGCACCTAAGAAGCTCTATATCTCAGTTACACTTTTGGGCTCATGCCAATTTACAATTACATCAATCTTTGAAGGATCAATTTTTAATTTTTCTCCTCCTACAATATAACCTAAGTACACAAGTGCAGTCTTACCAAATTCACATTTGGACAATTTTACATACAACTTTTCCCTTTGCGAAGTATCCAATACTTGCTTTACATGCCTCACATGTTCATTCCATGTCCCACTAAAAATAAGAATGTCGTCTAAATATACAATCACAAAATCATCTAGAAAAGGCCTGAATACATCATTCATCACACACATGAAAGTTGTTGGAGCATTACAAAGCCCAAATGGCATAACTAACCACTCAAACAATCCATGTTTGGTTTTAATGGTAGTCTTCCATGCATGTTGTTCTGCAACTATGATCTGATGGTATCCACTACGCAAATCCAACTTAGTGAAATAAACAACATTCTTTAATTGATCAAGTAAATCATCTATACGAGGAAGAGGGTATCGATTTGCCCACATTAGAAAGAGGAGAATATTTCTGAAGATGTATTTCATGTTGGATTTTCCTCTTAGGAGGTAATCCATCTAGTTCCTAGAAAATATCATCATACTTAGAAACAATATAAATTAATTATTTCTTATGAGAAGGATCACATCCTTCGCAAGTGTCGGATGTTCCGACATCTTTCTCCCTTACGACCATAAGTACATATCTCTTATTAGTGTTTATGAGTCTCTTCATTTGTCCTGCGCTAACAAGTGTTTTGTTTACCCTCATGTTGTGAGCTCTAATGATATAATCCACTCCCCCCTTAGTAAGGTGGTATTTTTTCTCATGACGAAACAATACTACTTTTATATCATAAAGATAAGGACTCCCCAACACTATGTCACATATATCAAGTGATAGAACATCCAAATCCACTTAATCAATCAACTTTGAAGCAATAGCAAATCTAACCCTACATTGTTTGTTGACATTAAGTTTTTCTTTATCACATACCCAACCAAGAGGATAAGGCTTTGGATGTGGTTTCGTTTCAATACCCGTCTTTTTGACAAGTGCTTCAGATATCAATTTTACTTGGGAACCCAGATCAAACAATGTATCTATCTTAGTGTGTTTAGATACAACTCTTATGTGAAATAATTCATTCCTCTTTTGTTCATCATCACGAGATCCATTATTGGAATTTGAACTAGCATGAAGGGAATATTTACCTTGTACTCCAATCATTGTGATCTTTCCTTCGTCTCCTGAATTAGAACCAAGATCTTGTTGCATTGTAGCAACGGTTTTTGTCTTCCCCTTTCCACCGAACTGTTTCAGTCTCTTCTCTAGATGTAGTTTCCAACAGTGTTCATCATTGTGACCACTTTTCTTGCAATGAGTGCAAGATGGATTTCCTTCTTCCCTCTTTACCGTGGTAGTCTTCTTGTCCTTCTTTTTAAAATTCTTAAATGGCTTATGTGGGATATTGGAAGGTTCCTTTGTGGGATCTTCTTGAACATACTTTCCCCTGTTCTCAAGGTCAGTGGCTTGCACACAAACTTCATCAAGATTGGTGGGGTTAAACAATAGCAAAGTATGACAAATATAACTGTGAAGTGCGCCAATATACTTCATTAAAGTTTTATAAGAATACAAAGGAATGTTTAATGCAAGAGCTTTCTTCCTAAATTCTTCTGTGAAACTTTGTACAGTTTGACCTTTACTTTGTCTTAAAGTTTGTCATTTCATCATTGCTTTATGTAAATAACCCAATGGATAAAATTTCTTCCTTATCGCTGATTTAAATTCCGACCATGAGGAAAGAATATTACCACACTTACTTGTGTCTTGAAGTTTCTCTCCCACCATACAAGAGCAGTGCCTTCCAACCGAAGAGAAGCCAGTTGCACTTTAACTTCCTCTTCATCAATTTGTTGAACATGACAATATACTTCAACCTATCGGATCCAATTATCTAGCTTTTCAGGATTAGCAACTCCATTAAACATAGGTAAAGCAAATTTACATCAAGCTTTAATAATGGTTTCTTAAAAGAGGCTTTATGGCTAGAATGATGAGAATGCTCAGAGGAAGAAGAACTAGAACTTGATGGTGAAGATGGAGGCTCAGGAGGGTCTCCTCCAGCCCCTTGATTTACCGAAGCATCATCATCATCAACTTGTGCTTCCTTTTTCTTCCCTTTCTTCATCATCCTCTTCTCGTAGTCTCCATACATTCGTTCGACCATTTCTGACATGCGATAAAATACCATATGGAAGTTTTTCTCTCGTTCATCACGCTTGTCCTCTTCTGCCATTTTCTTCCTTTGGGATGCATGACCAACTTCGGGATTGAAATTCTTAAGAGTTCCTTCACCCTGCTTATGCTTGGCCCTAGTAAGCATTCACACTCAACAACTCACATCAAAGATGACTACTCTGATACCAACATGATCCAGGATCTTTTCATCGAAGTGAGTTATAAATAATTGCATTAAATGAGCATAAAGTAAAATGCACCATTAAAGAAGGAAAATCTCAATAATGAAGAGACATAAGCATCAAATCTGAACACAAAAACTTGATAACGGATTTTGTTCTTGGTGGACTACGTCTTCGGGTCTTTCTCTCAAATGGGTAGGCCTTTTTATTAACTCGGCAAAAGAATTTGGCAAAATACATAACTATACCTCATTCTGGAATAAAACTGCATAAGCTTTGCTCAAATCAGAAAACAGACAGCACCATTGAATTCGTTGTGTCGAATTACCCAAAAATGATTGTCTCCACACCTCAATCTGACTCTGGCACTCCCAGGCCCAAGAGAAACTATGTCTCGGTTTCCGTGCCTGCAACCTACAATTAATGCCAAAAATTGCCTCGTAAAACATGCTCGATCGTACCATCACGCACCTGCCCCCATGCATTGGTAGATTCAAAATTTAAGTAATATTTACGGGCGATATTAACAACAGGGTTGTTTGGCCTAGTGGTTGGCGAAGCTATAGTTAAGGCGTATAATGGGGGAGGTCCCGAGGTCGAGCCCGCAAGCCTCCCCTTTTTGGGTGTTTGTTGTAACTTATATGCATATTTATGTTCGGTGGTTCCGCTAGATTTGGCGGACCCGCCATTTTTTTATTTTTGGAATTTCATTCTTGGGCCCTCATTGGGCATTTTCCCATTGCCATGTGGCAGCCAACCATTGGGCCACGACAACCAACTGTACAGTCACCTGCCACATCAATGTACGGTATGTCACCTCAGCTTTCCACGTCACTGTACGGTCTGCCACGTGGTTGTATGGACTGCCACGTGGTGCTTTTTCATTGGTCCACAGATCAACCCAAAAAAGCCAAAACTGAGTGACACATGGCAGCGTCTAGTGCTGCCACATCACCATGTTGACATCAGCATGACACATGTCACCTCCCACGTCTACCACTTACATTGTATGGATGTTGACATCATATGTATTGATGATGACGTCAGTAGTACGGATGATGACTCATCCCCTACTGACTGGGCTAGGTTGACCAAACTTTGACCACGGATATATTTCAATCTGTAACTTCGTTTGACAAGCCGTTTACGCCGTTGGAAAGCTTGCAACGCACTCTTCGCGATGATTCCATTTTCACTAAGTTTTGAGGGATTTGAATTTTTTTCCCTTTCTCTATCTGTTGAGGCCATTCTTAGCTTTATGAGTTGCTTCTGCGAGTTTTGAGCTAACCTTAGTCTTCTCTGGATCCTTTTTGGATCAGTGGGGGAGATGAAGTCCCCACAAGATTGTAATGTTCCCAAGTGGATTTTCTTGGAACATTTGAAGTATTGTATTTTTTGGTTGTGGTATTTTATCAAATAGTTTGTTGATTTATCTTCTTGTTGTGTGCCAAGATTCTATTGTTTAGTGTTTTGCAACAAACAATTGTTCTCATGAAAGAAATAACAAGTAACAACAACACACAAGTAGGAATAACACATGAGATGGCCAAAAACTCATATCTGAATTTATTTATTAAAGATAGTTAACCTCCATACAATAGTATAGCGGATCTGGAATACATATAGTAGAATAATAATGTGGTTGAAGTTGCCTCCAATATGCAATAGAAATCAAATATGTTTGATCCCAATAGCATTCCTAGGTTGTATGAAGAAGATCTCATAGATCAAGTTATTTCCCTTGTTGAATACCAAGCTTACTTTGTTGAAGTTGCGCCCTCATTGGTTGTATATTCCCAAGGAAATTCTCCCTCTTCAGATTGGGCTCCCAAACCCTAAAGAAATGTTGCCAACTTGTGAAATATGTGATGGCTAACACATATGAGAAGTCTCCTTTACTGTAGATGGTAAAAGAAGCCCCAACACACTAGATCTCTAACCCAGGTTGCGCCCTCCTTGAGGAATCTCTCCCAGCTCTGAAATCTAACGATTCTGGAGGATAGAAAACCCCCACAAGTGCTCAAAGAGTCACCCTAATGATGGTTGGGAGTCTCCAATGAAGATATATCCCAAACCCAAGCTCCCAAGGCCAAATCGAACCCTTAAACTTCAAGAAATGTGCCCAATCCTGCAGAAAACCCTCACTGATGTGCCCCCTTTCCAAAACTGATGGCGGAAGTAGATCTGAACTGAAATAGACTGGTGATGGAGGAATATTTCACCTTTTTTACCAAGCTTGGACCAGGAACAGAGGGATCTTTCACCTCCTTGATGATATCTAAGGTTTATTCAGTTAAAACCCTCAAAACCCCCAAGTACCATGGGCTTTCTAGCTAAGAAGCCAGACATCAAAATATCAATCAACATAATGAGAGAGTAGAAGCCTCTATATCTCTTTTATACCTCCTTTTACCTTTTTCCATTCAAGTGACTTTTATTCATCTTTTAATATTTCTTCATAAATCACTTTATTAATTTAATAACCCTTTTTACTCCAAAAAGTGATTATTTGCCCTTATAACTTCTCCTGCCTCTAAAAGTCACTTTTATCATATTATCCTGTAGATATTTTCATCCTCATTCCAATGAGCTATTTCATCCAGATTATTTTCAGCATGAAATGAGAGCGGAGATATAATAAAGCAATGTACAGAGATATCTCAGATATCCAATAATATAACATAAATGTATCAGAGATGCAACCATAAACACAAAGATACAGTAATACACAATTTTCTATTAATGAGCGAAAATGTACAAGGATTGTAAAAATACAGAGTGAAAGACTCGCTGGAATGGTGGCAGCTTATCTCTGAGAAGATATGTGTCTTCTACTCGCATTCACAAGAAGATTGTTTTACAGTGAGGCTCGAAATGCCTTTCTATCATAAAGAAAATCCAAAACCCTAACCCCGGAAGATGAAAAGCCAACAGTTTTGTGGACCCCGTTTTGGGTAGTTTGGTGTATCAACCTCCCGGGGGCGTAACTTCGGCATACGATCTTTGTTTGGGGCGCACGATAGCTTGTTGGAAAGGTAACGTCAAGGAGATTCGTTTTGGGGGCTCAATCAAAACCTTTGGCTATCATTGAGAAGCTTGATCCCGAAAAACCTTCATTTAGGCCCTCAAAATGGCCCTGAAAGTTAAAAACTGCTAAAAATAGTAAATTACCAAAATTGCCAGAAAATTGTTTTGAGTCAGTTGAAAAAGGTGGGTGGCCACCAATATCCACATGGATCAATCCTCCCTCCTTATGAAGAAATGATCTCCATTTCGTTGAGTGCCCGAGGGAGAGGGAAAAGCGTTTGTTGAATCTTTATGTTGATGAGTTATTTGCCTTGTTGGAGAAGTTGCGTTGCTTAGCTTGTTGAAGGTTGTCATGAACCTGTGGCTAGAAAGATTGGATATTTTTAACCAGTCTGGCTACATGATATACCTGTGTGAAGAAGGAATATTTACGCTTTGTTGCAATCTTGTTGACCTACTTCTGTTGGATAGAAGGTGCTTGGACTGAGGTTGCAGTGGTGTTCTTATGTTTATGCTTTGAACAGACTATGAAGAAGTTGAATTTTGTAGTATGAGATACTACCTTGTGGCATTGTTTAGGTGGGACAATAGTCGGAATTACCTTTGGTATCCTGTAGATATGACCCCCCAGAGTAACAATGACATTGCGGGGTCTAGACTCATAAATAGCATGGCGCTTCCACATATATGGCTAGCCCAAGAGAACATCACAAACATCCAGGGGGGAAACATCACATAATACCTCATCCTTGAAGGTTTGGATGTCATATGACAATCGACATTATTGGTTGACACAAAGATCTCATCCCTGGCAAAGCCACCCGATGTTGTATGGCTGCAGGTGTGGTGTTGTCGACAATCCCAACTGTTTGACGGCCTTTGCTAAGATGAGGTTCTTCTGGCTTCCGCTATCAACAATAAAATGCAGTCGGGTCCCCTTCACCCACATCTTTGAATGAAACATGCACTCCCCCTCTTCAAAATATTTTGGTTCTTCTGGTTGAATTACCGCGGTCGCAACAATAGCAGTGGGGTCTACATCGATGATCTGTCTTCTATCAGTATTTTCATAATCAAATTCCAAATCAGGGTTCGGCTCCTTGTCTTTTATCTCAGCCACCAATGACTGTTTTGAGCGACATTCATTGGTGTTTTTCCAGGGGCTTTTGTTGAAATCACACCATTTTCCAGTGTCCTTCTTCATCTTTCTATGACCCTTCTTTTTTTGTGGCTTAGACTGGTTTTCGGGATGTTTTTTGTTAGGGTCGTATTTATCATACTTTGGTTGTTGCAGATTTGCAGACTCGAACTCCCATTTGTTTTGGTGCTTAAACTTCTGCTCGATTTTAACAGCATATCAATAAGCAGAACCGAGTGATGAGATGTCCAGAAATCCATTTCAGTTTGGATGTATCTGTGTAGAGCCCCAAAGTATTTCAGAACCAAATGATGTTCAAAGTCTTTGATACCCAACTTAGTGTGCAAGGTATGGAAGGTATTGGTGAACTCCGGAACTTCTTGGCCCCTTTCTTTCCACAGTGTGTTCCATCTCATGTATTGGTCCTCATAGTTTCCAATAGGGTAATATTGTTCCTTTACCGCATTCACAAAAAAATTCCAAGTGGGCTCGGCCCCATATATTCCAGACTCCTCTGTGGAAATTTTCTCCCGGTAAGTTTCCCATCAATGTTTGACATGGGGGAGAGCCTTAAGTAGTGCGAAAGTGATCTTTTCACTGTCGAATAAATTATGAACAAAGAAATAAACTTCTAGCAGATTTAACCATTTTTCTAAGGCATCTGCATCTATTTGTCCTTAAAATATGAGAATATCAAAATTAACTTGTACCTTGAAAGGCGAAGTACTTCCAAAGTGGCCTCTTGATGAAGACGTGCATGTTTTTATCAACAAGAATTGAAGGACATGGAAAAAATTGTCCATCATTTCGTCCCTCTGTAGCGTGAGAGTTGCCCGGGAAGTTAAAAACTGCTAAAAATAGTAAATTACCAAAATTGCCAGAAAACTATTTTGAGCCAGTTGGAAAAGGTGGGTGGCCACCGATATCCACCTGGATCACTATTACACTAAGGTGTTTCTCCAAGAAACAAGCTCCAAATAGCACCTTTAGTGTAATTAATTAAAATATGCTCAATAATAACCCAAAATTATGGAAATCGTCAGAATGCTATGAAACCAAGGAAAAACTGTGTGGAATGGATCTTGATGATGAAATATGATGAATAATGTGATTTGGGCCCCATACAACTCCTCAAAACTACTCGATCTCACTATTACTCCCAATTGGATACTCTAGCAGGTATTCCAAACTGTTACATAAGGGAATTCAAAAATGGGGACATTACAAAGATTGACTAGAGAAGGTGTGAGGAGAAATTACGATGATCGATGTGAAACAACCCTGACTAGTGCAAGTACCCTTTATTAAGGCAGGCAACCTCCAGGGAAATTGAAACTGTGAACGAATGTCTACCCTAGGTACTACATGTGCGTCCCACATGAAGTCACCTATGTGGATCCCTAGGAAAGGTCATTAAGGCTACCACCTAAAAATCAATGGTCGGGAAAATGGTCGTAAGTCCGACTGCACATAAGGGTAGGGTAGCTAAGCCTGAAGCTATGAAGGTGTTAACCAACAGAAATCTCGTATACGTAACGATCGAAGCAGTATCGCAAACACCAAAACAAGTAGAGAGGGGTAATATCCCTACTTGCCTTGATGCGAACTCGTGCTTGATTCCTGTGTTAGAGGAGCTTCCCAACACACTGATTGTAAGAATGGATTTAACACTCTTTAATGACTTCTAGGTTGATTTTTTTGGCCTTGGAGAGTTTACTCTCCAATCCTAATCTAAGGCCCTAAACCTATCTAGTGTTGGTTTGCTATCAAAGGAAAACGTCTAATTAATTTTAGTTTAAACACTTCTTTTTAGAGGATGTTGCTTAGGTCCAAAGGTAATGGATGAAACTGTGTATGATGTGAGGACTCTTCACCCAACCAAGCAATGCAAGCATGGAAGTGCAAAATCTTTCAATTCGATGAAAGCTAGCTACGGGAGAGATAGAGAATTTTCCTTTTATTTTTCAATACTAAAAATCAATCCTCAAACAAACCAATCAACCAATTAGACAAAATAGATCCAAGACCAACAAATGCTTTTATCACACTCACAACACTAATGATTCAAAAGAGGACTAATCATGCAAGAGATATTTTGAAAATTTTTAAAGTTTTTCCAATTTTCAATATATGACAATCTTGACCGCAACAAGGGAGACTAATCCAAACATGAACAAAACAAAACAACAAGGAAAAGGATTATAGGATATCAAGAACAAGGCTAGATCAACCTACTCTAATGTCAGTACAAGGATCACACCCAAAAACTTGTTGAGGAGGGAAGATCTAGTGATGAACAAAGGTCATGTGGAAATGAACATACAACCAATGACATAAGCTCCTAGATCACTTCAGATATGTTGAATTCTTAGTTCAAATTCTATGGAAAGACCAGACAACAAAAGAATACTATCCAAATAAAGCAAATCCTTTCACACAAATCTACTCAAGAACAACTTGAAAAGTGATCAATGTGACAAGCCTATTTCTGTAGTAGGGATACCAAGACACTCAGACTGACTTCTGCAGAGCTGTAATAGTGAAAAGGAGGTCTCAAAATGGACATTCTTGGGTTGATTTCTGCAAAATTTCATATCTGAGAGGGCCTCGCGGGACATAGGCGAAGAAACACGCAAGGGGGGCTCGCGTGACAGAAGTAGTTCAACACGTGAGGGGGCCTCGCGGGATAGAAGTAGTGCAACACATGAGGCTTGTCAACAAAAAAAAATAGAGAAAGGGAAAAGTCCCAGATATTCAGATCTGAACCAGATCTCTTAGATCTACTGGATCTAAGCATTGAAACCCTTAGTGGAAGATAACAAGACTCAAACCGCAAAACAATGACAAAGCATGGCAAAGAGATTCAAATAGAATGGATTTACTCCCCAGTTTGGTCGCCAATCTGTTATGGGAAAAATGCTCACAGGGATCTCATTGAATAGATCGATAAGATCTCCCTAGGATTAGACTAGTTATCCTAGACAGGAGGGGGTAGACTTCCTATTGGATTCCTAGAAACAAGTAATAGAATCACATACAAAGAGCTAAGTAGATGGCTTACCTTTTCCTAAAGGTTGTCATTAGCGTCTCCTGGTTGTTGCAGTCGTGAAGTTCCAGCTCCAGCCTCTACAACCTGATTCTTTCCCACCAAAGACAAGACAAAACCACTCTACTTGCTTCCCAATGTGAGGATCCTAGATATAGCTTGAATCTAATTTAATATATAATCTACAAGATCAGATCTGAACATCTATACATCAATTGGCAAATATTCAAAGGGAAAACCAAATGATCTATTGATTGTAAATAAGAACTTATATCAAGATAGCATACCTCAAGTGTTGATGTAGGTTGCTTCAATCTCCTTGCTCCTTGCTTCTCCTTACAACTCCTTGGTCATGTTAGGATCCAATGAATTCTGGTTGAATAATTCTACAGTTTGGCAACATAACCTTGCTATTGAATTCTCTTTTTTCTTGTCCAATTCTTGCCTTTGCTATATAGCTCTTGGAAGAGTCTTAGGAGAGACTTCTAGATCTTCTAGAGGCCACTAGAAACTCAAATGATGTGAGTTCCTAAGCTATTACCACTAAGATCCAACTCATCTCTCGCCCCTTGCCTCGTAACTCCTCTTTTCTAGAAGTTTGGCAGTGTCTCATTTGTTGAGCCATTGTTTCCTAGCGAGGCATCGCTTGTTGCATGCTAGGTATCATGCGAGGCCCTCCAAAAATACTCTGGAAAGGGTCAAACCTCAGGAAAAAGTTGCATTAATTCTTCTATCCACTAATGGCTTCCTCTCTGACCTCTAGGGTGGAGATTAAGGCTATAATAATTGGGGCTTAGGGTTAAAGAATTGATCTAGTGCATAGCAGGTATACCCTCCTATTAGGACTGAGATTTATTTTAGGAAGGCCATAGTTGCATTGGGAGAACCAAAAATTCCACCCACACTAGACATGACCTCTGGACGACTCGGTCTACTTAGAGACTCATTGCCAAGAGAAGAAAACCATAAGGTATTCTTACATATCCATGGTTCGTACTGATGAATCTCCATAACACAGATCTTCTTGAAAAAATGGACAAGGTAAAAACCTTTAGTTAGACTGCATGTAGTGATCCTTAACCCTTGAAATTGAATCATAAACAATATATCAGAATTTCCTTTACTTCATATATTAAAATACCCTTAAGGTAAGGAAAAACCATAGAATGATCCATAGGATCAACTTATTTTAACTTTTTTCTTAGGGGGGCAACCTCCAAATGAGATAAACTCTAGTACAATATACTCTAATTTATGACACATGAGGAAGAACCCATCCTTATTTATGGTTAGCTTGATCTAAAATGGATTATTATATAATTTTTCAACTATTTTGGTACTTTATGGGTGGGGAAAATGGAGCTATTAGCTTGTAGGGCCCATTTTAGTGGCAAGCATTGCTTTGGTGATTTGGGGTCCAAAAACTTCTAAAGAATGTTTGAGGCCTTAAACAACTTTTTTGGGGTCAAAACTTTGAGAAAAAAGTTCTCAACCTCTCGATGTCGATCTACACATTGAAATCTTTCCAATAGTGTGAAAAACAACTTAATCATAGTTCCATATGAGGAAGCTATGCTTCCCTCAAGATGACCTATCTCGTTGAACACCATGGTACTGAGTGGATACCACGTCAGCTCGCATTGCTCACACATGTTGAGCTACTCATGTGTGGACTTTCAATGCAAAAACTCTAACCCTAGATGGTTATGAGGATATGTTAGACATTGAGTCTCTAGGAAAGGGAGTTCCATTCTTATTGTATTTTTTATTGTTCCATAGTTGAGAAGAGCATCTAGGAGTGGGATATTGAAGAAAAACTGAAGAAGTAGAAGATCTTGTAGTGACCATATTGACCATAGTGTCCATGGAAACCTCATAGTGAGTATCCATTTCTTTGTATTTGCATTTCATAACTGAGAAGAAAAGAGCAAAGCACATGCCTCACTTTCTAGCTAGGTTTTTTTGTTATTGGGTTTTTCGAAGGTACATGCAGTGTTCATTGTGTGGATGTTGTGTTATTTGCTTAGCTTATTTCATTCTAGTTTACTTCAGTATTTCATGTATTCAACTAGTAACATCAATCTGAATCTTAAGTAAAGCACTACATAATAACAGATTGCAAAAAATTGTAAGATTTGTTGTGATGAGGAGTTCTAATGGAATGCCCATCACAGTTTATAAATCATATTGGTTATTTAAGGCCTCAAACATGCTTTGCAATTTTCTGGACCTCAAATCACCAAAGTAGGATCTAACCCTAAATTGGGCT
Organism: Picea engelmannii; assembly: GCA_009831015.1. Classification (NCBI taxonomy): domain Eukaryota; kingdom Viridiplantae; phylum Streptophyta; class Pinopsida; order Pinales; family Pinaceae; genus Picea; species Picea engelmannii. The sequence goes on along the minus strand of ML785640.1, from coordinate 377,610 downwards.
CTATAAACCAATAACAACATATTAGGGGAATTTTGAGGTCTAAAATGGGCCTCCTCAGAGATATAATAAAAAATTATGAGTTGGTCATTTTATGGAGAAGGTATATTTACAACTCACCTCTTGCACTATTATCTATGTAACTATGAACAAGTTAAGTTGAAAAGATGAAAAAAATATATTTAAAACTCACCTCTTACACTATTATCTATGTAACTGTGACCGAGTTAAGTTAAAAAGTTATCTAAAAATAAAACTAATAAAAAAATTGCATATTAATATGAAGAGAAATAAAAATATTTTTTAATTTTTAAATTATTTTTTTATTGATAATGTAATACTCATAAAGTAAAACTCATATACTAAATAATATATTATTTTTTGAATAAATAATGTATTACATTCATTTTTTAAATAGAGGAAATATAAAGTGTGATTAATTAAACGAGTGAAATTAGTTGCATATATTTGTGTCATTTGAATGTAATAAATATTTTAATATAATAGTTCTATATAGCCCAAATTAATAAGTTTGACATTTTATAATAATAATTATAAAGTAATATATTTTTCAAAGTTGAACTGCCTACATAAATTTACATATACATATTAGTTGTTGTGGTATATGATTAAACATTTTTATATAATATAGAAAATATATATAATTTAAATTGAAAGAATAAATAATGATAAATATAAAAAAGATTAAAAAAATATGAAATTATTTAAAATAATGTTTATTGTAAAATACTTATTATTCAAGTTGACAAATTTATTATTTTATAATAACAAATATAAAGTAATATATTTGAAAAATTAAAATTGAGCTATTTTTAAATTGACATGTATACTAGTTATAATATAGGATTAAACATTTTTATATAATATATTATATATAATATAAAAAAAAATGTTTTGAAAGAATAAATAATGATAAATATTAAAAATGACAAAAAAAATGAAATCATTTACAATAATGTTTATGGTAAAAGTATTTAATAATCAATTTAATTAAAAAATAATTAGATATATGCAACAAAAATATTTTGATATAATAATTATATATAGCTCAAATTAATAAGTTTGACAAATCTATTTTATAATAATTATTATAAAATAATATATTTGAAAAATTGAAATTGAGCTGCCTCTACATAAATTGACATACATATTAGTTGTTTAGTTGTTGTGGTATGTGATTAAACATTTTTATATAATATAGAAAATACATATAATTTAAATTGAAATAATAAATAATGATAAATATTTAAAATGATTAAAAAACATGAAATCATTTAGAATAATGTTTATAATAAAATACTTAATATTCAAGTTTGACAAATCTATTTT
>ML785640.1:352229-365189 GCA_009831015.1 Picea engelmannii | reverse complement strand
ATATATATATATCAAACTTTGGCAGGAAACGAAAATACCTCATGTGTCTCTGCAATATTTTGTCAACATCCAGATGAATGTTCGTCGGACTTGGCTAGTTGAGATTGCACGCGCATAAGATTGTTCGGTCCAAAAAATGGGAAGCATGGCAGAAAACCCCATATATCCCATGGCCCCGGTTATTTTCTACTGGGAAAATATACCAGATGCAAAAGAAAATGAATGCGGCGACGTCTTTTCTTTGTATATCAAAGGTCGATGGGTCTTGCTTTATGGAACCTTCTGGGAAGTTGCGTGCGGTCTGTTTGAAGTTTGGTTGGTTCTTGGTTGTGTGCTTCATCTCTCAATTTGTATACTGTGGAACTCCAACTGTTCTTTGGAGGACACGAAACAATATAATTGATTTTTTTAGCCAGCTGGCCCGCAGATCCGCCTGAAAATTTCTATGGCGTTGTGACGCAAATGTAGTATGTGGCTTGTTTTAGCAGATTTCCTTGATCGATGAACTTGGTAAAATTATTTTCCTGGAATAATTTGAAATCAACGAATATATACTGTGCGAAGTGCAATTGTGCTATCATATCAACAAGAGGACCTTAAAATTCAAATTGGTCGTTGTTTTGGCATTTTTTCTTAATCGATGAACTCGGTAAAATTAATGTCCTGGAATCATTTGAAATCAACGAATATATACTATGCAGAGTGCAATTGTGATATCATATGAACAAGAGGCCCTTAAAATTCAAATTGGTCCTTGTTATGCTTGCGGTGATAGAATTTAAAAAAAACTTTCTTTTGTTTCCTTCATTTTTTTAAAAATAAGTGATTTAGCATCCTTTAATAATTTAATGTAATTCAATTGTACAATATCAATATTTAATATTAATAATTTAGTATTTGAAAATAATGTTTTTAGATAAAGTTAGATAGGATGACCATCCGTAAACAATTGCAATCTTGAACCCGCAAGTTGTGGAGTCATGTTGATTTGTATGTCGCGGAACTCCGAGTGTTGTTTGGAGGACATGGGACAATAGAAGTGCAATGTTGAGCCAACCAGGCCGCAAGTTCACCTGTCAATTTGTATATCGCGGAAGTCTGGGTGCTATTTGTAGGACATGGAACAATAGAGGCTCAATTTTGAGCCCGCCAGGCCGAGAACCCACGATCCAAAAAGTTCCTAAGTATGGAATGAGGGATCCGCATATGCTCTATAAAATCTCATGTCCATACTTTATAAATGTACATGTTTACTATGTATTGCTCGTTTGTCGGAAAATTTTTATATCACTCACCCGGCCAAATTGTACAAACCTTCTTGTCTAATTAAATTCTGCAATATCAATATTTAATATTAATAATTTAGTATTGAAAATAATGTTTTTAGATATGTTAGATAGTTGATAGGGATTACCATCCGTAAACAATGGCAAACTTGAACCTGCCAGTCCTCGAGTCCATCTGTCAATTTGTATATCGCAGAACTCTGAGTGCTAGTTGGAGGACACGGAACAATGGAAGTGCAATGTTGAGCCAGCCAGCGCGCAGGTCCGCTTGTCAATTTGTATATCGCGGAATTGTGGGTGCTTTTTGTAGAGCGCGGAACAATAGAGGCCCAATTTTTAGCCCGAGAACCCGTGATCCAGAAAGTGGCTAAGTATGGAATGGTGGATCCGTACATGCTCTATAAAAATTTCATGTCCATAGTTTATAAGAGTACATACTTAGTATGTATTACTCGTTTTTCGGAAAACTTCTAGGTGCGGAAGTTGGCGGATTCACGACTTGAGATTTCACTTACTTTTATATCACCAGCCCGACCGACTGCTTCCCCGTTTGATATTGTAATAAACGAATATAAATTGGCCCAAGTCCAATCGTGCTATGACATGAACATGAGGACCTTAAAATTCAAATAGCTGGCAAGTCCGCTTGTCAATTTGTATATCGCGGAAATGTGGGTGATATTTGTAGGGCACAAAACAACAAAGGCCCAATTTTGAACCCGCTAGTCCGAGAACCCGCCATCCAAATAGTGGCTAAGTATGGAATGAGGGATCCATACATGCTCTATAAAATCTCATGTCCATAGTTTTTAGAAGTACATCTTTACTATGTATTACTCGTTTCCTCCGAATGTTGTTTAGAAGACACGAAACAATAGAACTACAATGTTGAAGGACCTAGTCCGCAACTTCGGCTGTCAATTTGTATATCGCGGGACTCTGGGTGTTATTTATAGGATACAGAGAAATAGAGGCCCAGCTTTGAGCCCGCCAGACCGAGAACCCGCAATCGAAAAAATGGTCAAGTATGAAATGCGGGATCCATACAAGCTCTATAAAAACCTCATGTACATACCTTGTAAGAGTTCATACTTAGTATGTATTACTCGTTTTTCGGAAAACTTCTACCTGCGGAGGTTGGCGGATTCATGACTTCAGGTTTCAATTACTTTTAGATCACCATCCATATCGACCGCTTCTCCATTTGATATTGTAAGAAACGAATATAAACTGGCCCAAGTCCAATTGTGCTATTACATCAACACGAGGCCCTTAAAATTGAAATAGTCTGCAAATCCACTTGTCAATTTGTATATCGTGGAACTCTGGGTGCTATTTGTAGGGCACGGAACAACAAAGGCCCAATTTTGAGCCCGCCAACCCAAGAACCCGCGATCCAAAAAGTGACCAAGTATGGAATGAGGGCTGCGTACATGCTCTATAAAATCTCATGCCCATACTTTATAAAAATACATGTTTGGTATGTATAACTCGTTTCTTGCAAAATTTTGTAGGTGCAGAACTTGACAGATACACGTGTTCAAATTTCCACCCATTTTAATATCAGCAGCCCGACCGACCTCTTGCCCGTTTCATATTATACAAAAATTTTGGAACGCAAGTTTCCGAATACGCGAGTTTTTCTCTGAAATAAGATATTTCACATCATTTTATAATTTTATGTAATTAAATTGTACAATATCAATATTTAATATTAATACTTTAGTTTTGAAAATAATGTTTTTTGATAGTGTTACATAGTTCATAGGGATCACCATCCATAAACAATCGCAAGGTTGGGCCCGCCAGCCCTGGAGTCCATCTGTGAATTTGTATATGGCAGAACTCTGAGTGTTGTTTGAATGACACAGAACAATAGAAATGCAATGTTGAGCGAGCCAGCCCACAAGTCCGCCTGTCAATTTGTATATCGCGGAAATCTTAGGTGCTATTTGTAGCTAACGGAACAATAGAGGCCCAGTTTTGAGCCCGCCAGCCTGAGTACCCACGATCCAAAGATTGGCTTAAGTATGGAATGCGGGAACAATACATGCTCTATAAAATCTCATGTCCGTACTTTCTAAAAATATATTTTATGTATTGCTCATTTTTTTCGAAAAAATTCTTGGTAAGGAAGTTGGCGGATTCGCGTATTCAGATTTCACTTACTTTTATATCACCAGCCCGACCGACCGGCCGCTTCCTTGTTTCATATTGTACAAACCTCCTTATCTAATTAAATTGTACAATATCAATATTTAATATTAATAATTTAGTATTCAAAAGAATGCATTTAGATAATGTCCAATAGTTAATAGGGATTAGCATCCGTAGACAATCGCACGCTCGAGGCCGCCAGCCCTGGAGTCCGTCTGTCAATTTGTATATCGCGGAACTCCGAGTACTGTTTGTATGAAACGAAACAAAAGGAGTGCAATTTTGAGCGATCCACCTCGTAGGTCCGCTGGCCAATTTGTATATCGTGGAATTCTAAATGTTATTTGTAGGCCACATGCCCAATTTAGAGCCCACTGGTCCGAGAACCTGCGATACAAAAAGTGGCTAAGTATGGAATGCGGAACCTGTACATGCTCTATAACATCTCATGTTCATACTTTATAGTACATATTTAAAGTGTATTACTCTTTTTTCCGAAAATTTCTAGTTTCTCTTTTCTCTCTGTTTTTCCTTTTTGAAACGCGGGTTCCTACATAGGCAGGTTTAACATTGCGTTTCCATTGTTCTTCCGCCTGCAACTAGCACCGAGACTTCTGCGATTTACAAATTTGCAAACAAACCCCCCTTCATCTCGTATGCTTTCGCTTTCTGTTTACTTGGTCCTTTTTCCGAATGTCTCATGCTTTTATATACATAACCCTAGGTTCAATAATATACAAATTTCCCTCTCTCCATTGCACTTTCGTTGTTCCCCTATGCACAAACAACAACCGAAATTCCGTGACATACAAATTGACGGCCGATATCTGTCACTGAGATGTAATATGACCATCGGCCCTTCACGTCTCCTAGGTATATCTTCTGCCCTTTTTATTTTGTAACCCGCTTGACCGCTTTCCATACTTAGGTATTTCTTGGAATCGGTTTCGCGGGTTGGTCGGTGCTTCGCCGCAATTCGCCATCACTGCTGCCTTCGTATTTGTTTCCAGATGTGCAATAATTAAGCTTTAATGCTAGTAGTTCATCCTGCATGAACCGTTAAGATTGTCATTAATGTCCGGAAGTCCGAAGAAGATTTGTCATTACTACGAATTAAACCAAGATTTGTGCACAAGTATGTTATCCTTTCCAAGTATTCATTTCAAACACGATGCAATCTATTTTTTGTGCGCCGGCGGGTTGGTGCTTTTAAGAAATTTCTAATTCTTAATCTCTCTTCACCGTCATCGTAACCTTCGCACTTTTTTCTAATTATGCAAATAGTGAGTTGTGATGGTGACAACTCATTTCGCATGAACCCTGGAGATTATCATTGATCAGCGAAAGGCTCGAGGAGATATTCCATTGATACGCATTAAACCATAATTTGTGGAGATTTATATTATCCCTCCCCGATTTTCATTTCAAACATCGTCTCAAGCAAACGAAAAATTCTTGTTAAGTTGTGGCAGCAGTTCTGTCCAGATACAGTAAACACATTGGGGCATAATGGCCATAGGTTCCACTATTCCAGGGCATATTCTTACTACTCACCTCCCTCCGCCCAGGAGAAAAAAAGGAGATGGTCCCTTGGTACACCGAGAGATATATTTCAAGCCAAATAATTCCAAGGCAACCCTGCCTCCTCAGAGAACCTGCTCAGTTGCATTCATGGCTGGCGCAGAGGTTGATGTCATGAATTCCAAGCCAGAAGAAGATGATCTGATGGGAGATGATACGACAATGGATGATGGCAATACAAAGACTCTTCCCACTCCTACGCCCAAATTGAAATCAACCATAACAGACAGAACTTTCCAACTCAGTGATGGCGGTCCTAACAACACCAAAAGGAGTTTCAGAAAAGAAACCGATGGTAAACACAATAGCCGCTTTGCAGCGTGAAAGTAGGAATTCCAGAGTTCCAAATTAGTCTGTTCTGGGTGGAAGAGTTTCACTGTAAAGTAATGATTTGTTGATGCTCCCAGAGATATATTTCAAGCCAAAAAATTATTCACTTGCGGGACTAGTGTCATGTTCTCTGGATATACAACTAACATCTTCGGGAATCAGGTCCAAAACTCTCACTGTTGCACGACATTTTTCTACTAGTCATCTCCTTCCACCCAGAATGGACTAATTTGGGCCTCTGAAATTGCACGTGCAACCTGTGCTCCTGAATTTTTTTCGACTATGCAGAGGCGGTTTCAGCTAAGGGCTATTCCATTTGCCCTGCAACGTTTTTCGTCTTCTTCCTCACAGGAAGCTTCTGAAAACTATCAATTTCGGAACAGGATGATTCATCAAGGAGAAAACTGCGAGGATCTTGCATAATGCGGATCCCGTGCCTGTGTTTGTCGCAGATAAGTTCAATGTTTTGGCCCGAAGAACTAGGTCCAATTTCTAAGGATAGATGTACAATACTCGGTGTTTTTCTTATTTTTTTAAATGGATTTGCTATTAAAAAATAATTGCCTTGGAATCTTCGTTGTTGCTTCTTTTTTGGATTTAACCCCTGTTCTCATTGGCATGGTTCGGTGCTCTCGTACTTCTTCGATATTCTGTTTACTTAGGTTATTTTTCTAAGATGGAACATCTAACAATTATATGACAATGTACTATGTCAATCCACCAGCCTTTTATGAAAACAAAAAATGGATTACACAGTTTCAAACCAACGTTCAATTCTATTTGTAATGCAGATAGAACATAGCAATACCAATGTACAATCTTGTAGCAAAATCGTTATTCTTGTTTCTAGACATGTATTTATTAAGTTTTAATGCTAACAACCCATAATGCAAGAAGTTTAATACTTGATTTAATATGTTGCAGTCATGGAAGAATGTATCAAGAACACAATTACACCCACACGTTCCAGTAAAATCTAATCTTCAACAAATCATTTGCTGGCAATTAGTAGAAAATGAAGTTTAGTAGTTAAGTTAATATGTTACAGTCATGGAAGAATGTATCAAGAACATACTTACATGCACAGGTTGCAATAAAATATAATCTTCAACAATGCATTTGCTGACAATTAGTAGAAAATGATGGTTTTGCAACAATGGGGCTTCTTTGAAACCAATTTGCACTTACGAAAACTGCCTTCCGCCTTTCTATTTTCCCACTCTTTTATTCCCTGTAGTTTCTCTTCCTGGTTACTTAATCGTTTTTTTTCCAAAAATGCCTTGTTGCGCAGCTTGGCGGATTCACACGTTTCCAATGAGCGCTTCCCCTTTCTTTAAATTGACCCTCTATTGTTCTGTGTCCTACAACTAGCACCCAGATTTCCGTGATATACAAATTGACAGGCGGACTTGCGCACTGACTGGGTCAACATTGCACTTCTACTTTTTCGTGACCTCCAAACAACATTCGGAGCTCCGCAATATACAAATTGACAGATGGGCTCCAGGGTTGGCGGACTCAAGATTGCCTTTGTTTACCGATGGAAAAGTGCTAAAACGAGCCATACCACATTTGCACCACATAAGCTATATTAAAGGGCAAAGCATCCTCTATAGTTCTGTGTCCTACAAACAACACCCACAGTTCTGCACTATACAAATTGACAGACGGACTTGCGGGCTGGATGGCTAATAAAATGCCTCGCAGTTTCATGATATACAAATTGACAGATGAAGCATACAAGCAAGAACCAAGTAAACTCACGGATCGTATTCCTGGTCGTTGTTTTTTGTTCCCGCCAACTTCGCAATTATGTTTCGTTTCTCTTTTCCCTGAACTTTATCTTTTTCGTCACTTATTCATTTTTTTGAAAACGTATGGTTGTATGCGTTGGTAGTGTTGCAGGTTCACACTTGCACTCGTGCTCTTTTATCACGACACCGACCGACCGCTTCCCCATTCCATACCCAAAAACTTCTCCGACCGTGAATTCCCAGTAGGCGAGCTCTAGATTGTACTTTTGTTGTTCCATGGCCTGCGAACAATACCGTCATTTCCATGATATACAAATTTGCAACCAAACTCAGATCATACCCTCTTCCGTATTGTGGTCCACCTATCATGCCCTCTTCCATGGTATACATTTTGCACTGAAAACTTCTGAGAAATACAATTTAACTGTCGGTTCCTCGCATCTTTTGTGGAACTATTGTCACCCCATTTTGAAGCTCGTCTGTCTGCTTTCCATACTTCGCCATTTCTTTGAATTTCTTTGGTGGATCATCGGTTTGGTGGGTTGAAGAAATGTTAAGTTCATAGTCGTTGTTTCCTGTGCTCGTGCCCCTTTGCAATTAGCAATTGCTAATTATATATAAGATCTTATTTCTAGGCATTCAATTAGCAATTTCCCTATTCCATACTTAGCCACTTTTCTGGAATTCCACAAATATACAAACCGGCCGCTGAACTGCCCCATCATCATCTCTTTCGTTTTACACATTTTGCACTCAAAAATTCCGATACATAAAATTTGACCGTGCAACACTCGCATGTCCCGAGTATCCTCGTAACCCTTTTTTGAATCTCGTCCGACCGCTTTTCAGAGATTTCCATTCTTTCCTTGCTCTCCGTCGTCTCCATCACCTTCACACTTGTCTATAATAAAAGAAAAAAAAGTTATATATATATATATATATATATATATATATATATATATTGTTTCTAAATATGGAGTTACTGGTATTTAATTCTAACAGGTCATCGTGCAGGAACCATATATATTGTCATTGATGGGCGAAAGGCTCGAGGAGATCTCTTATTGATGTGCATTAAACCAAGATTTGTGGGGGGCTTATATTATCCCTTCCGAGTGTTGATTTAAAAATCATGAAATGTTGTTCGCACGTCGTGGCCTTCGCACATTCATGAAACCTCCAATCCTTAATTGCTCTTTGTCATACCCGCCACCTTCGCATTTCTAAATATGAAATAAATAAGCTTTATTGCTAATAGTTCATCATGCACCACCCATACAGATTGTCATTAATCAACGAAAGTCTCGAGGAGCTTTCCCATTCATAAGCATTTAACCAAGATTTAGCGGAGAGTTACATTATCAGCTCTAATTGTTCATTTAAACCATCATCTGGAGCAAACCAATGTTCTCATAAGCCTATGGCATTAGCTCGACAACAGTTCTATAGAGATACAGTGAACATCTTCGGGCATATTCTTATTACTCAACCTCTGCCGCAGAGAACCAAGTAATTTGGACCTCCGGGATTGCTCATGCAGATTGTGTCCCTAAGGTTTTTAACTGTAAGGACCTGGTCTCTTGGTGCACCAATAAATTTATTTCAGACAAAAGAATTATTCCACTGCGGGACCACTCTTTTGTTTCTTTGGTGCCCCATTTTTTGGAAAACTTGCTTCTAGTTCCTGAAGATATTACAAGCTTGCAAGTTAGTTCATTTAGAAATCCATTTCACGAAATTGCCTAGTTGTTTACAAGAATAACGGGACAGGAGTCCACAACAACTGTTTCCCAGATGGCTCTTTATATTTTGCATTTCACAGTCAATGAACAAGCCATTTTTTATTGGGGTAGGTTAATTTCCCAAAAAAATTGTTCCCAATTGTCAAGCTTCAAAAGGGAAAAGAAATTTTATATGTTGTCCTATTTAGTTTTTGCAATAGTGTATTCATGTCGGTTTCCACAACTGTCTCTGTCCAAGAATGTCAACTGCGAATTTCACCCAATGACGTTCTGGTACCAGGCCTTGTGGAAGCACAAGGCTTCCCACTATTTTTATGAGGTTTTTAATGGCTTCGTGTCTGTTTTCAAAGTTTTGTTGTGAGGAAAAGATGCTCCCTGCATATCTGAACAGGCAACCAGTTTTTTGGACAAGAAGGGGACACTCAAACATTTGGATAATTACACTGTCATAAGAATTTTTGGCTCCATGGAACAACCTGCTCTCCTTCCATGTCACATTACGGACATAATGTTTGTTACAGAAGTAGCACGACAATACAGCTACTAGTTCCATCTGTTGCAAAAGAAGAAGAAAAAAACAGTTCATTCCTCTGCCTTGGAAAGTAGGGGAGTTCGTGTTGAAAAACATCAACAAAATTGACGAATTCGCAGCACATTCTAGCATCTCCAACTTGAGATATGATGAAATCATAAGAGGGTTCGACCCCTATAATATTTTTCGATAACATTTATAAACACTTGGCCTCGGCGATTGTTTTTTAAATAAACACCTACCCAAAAATAGTGACAGTGGCGACAATGGTCCTGCCTCTGATGTCGGCGACGTAGACATAGTGCAAAGCTGCACTAAATTGTGCACACAACAGGGGAAAGGCCCCGGTGACAAGAGTGTTCAATCGACAAATAACACTCCAAAAAGTATGACATCCCAGAGCATCACTCCAATGGTCCACCACAACAACAAAGAAACTCGGAGATCTTCAAACGGAGGAGGAGATAACGACCCTCCTCACTCTAAAATTGATAGTTCTCACAAGCTTCAGTAGAGAAGAAGAGAAAAAAAAATGTGGGGCAGGCAGAAGAGACGAAAATTCAGAATGAGAACATGGAACTTGACACTAATTTGGATAGCATGATATGCTTCCTTGATCATCCCAGAGACGCCATCCACCATAGCCGTCCAATGGACATATCCGTTACCAAAATTTTTGACAAAGATGAATCCTTCATGTTCAAGAGTGTTGTTTTTGATAGCCAGTCCAAAAAATTGATAATTGAGAAAAAATATGTTAAAAATAAGAAAGGAAAATCTCGTTCAGAGTTTGACCTTGCCAACATGAGGTCATCCCAAATCTGTCAACTTCACACCGCGAGCGGAGAAGCACTTCATGATTCCATTGGAGGCATCGAGACCGAGAATGTCAGACTAAAGGATTGGGTCAAGGAATTGGAAGACGTTTTCATTCCTATGCCATTGTTTGTAAATCCTTTGGCAATAGCCATGCCTTCCACCCCTGTAGCCAACATAAAATCATCCTCCACCCTGATCGCATCCTGTAAAGGATATGTGGAGAATAATATCAAAAAAAGAATGGAACTGGTAACCAAGGCGTGGAAAATATCACAAACCATCACTTCCCTTGGAACCAGGTCACATAGTTTGCTCGAACATTTGCAAGCCGAGTTAAAAGATGAAGAAAAAATATTTTTAAAAACGGTCATTCCTTTTGGCACCATTGTCGACAATATGACAGAAACAAAAAGAAGAGAACAAGATCTTCCATCCAAAAACTGGATCGGTCAATTGAATGCATGTTGGAAAGAAAAGGTGAAGAACCTGCATCTCATTGTTTAGTCATGTGAACAAGCCATATCAAAGAAAGATAAATTATTCACAAGGTTGTCAAATATAGACTTAGCCAGGAAAACCAACGACTTCCAAGACCCTGACTTAATCGCAAACTCCTTTCCCTTAACCAGGCAAGAGTTTGATAAACAGGTTGCTATGTTTAAGGCCTTGTCTCTGGAAAAGTTTTACATCATCCTTCAATTTGATCAAGTTCACGTCCACGACTGGCTAGTCAAATATTCAATACAAAATGAGGAAGTTCATCAGGCTCTTTGTAATCTTTCTATCGACTTCCAGGAATTAGAAAACGATCTTTTCAACTTAAAAATCTAGAATGAGATCAACGTCGCCCCAATGAGAAGCTACATTGAAAAATGGCTCGAAAGGCAATTGAAGCAGGCCACCGACGAAAGGCAACAAGCAGTTGCCAGGATTTCAGCAGCCATCGACGACATCATTGAAACCGCATTCATCGACGACATCAATGAAACAGCAGCCACAAGCAAATAGCCAAAGGGCTCATATGTACCCTCACTATAAGTCTACTGATCGCATCATGCTTTGTTTATCGACCCAGTTATTTCACTTTCTTAAATACAGATGTGTAGGCAAACACTTATACATTTCAATTTATTTTTTTGCAAGTATTGCACTCTATCTTCTTTCTACAATCCTGTTTCTTGTACATATTTCTCTAATGGTTCGTGGGAGCCCCAATCCCAGTCTACATGACAAATGCATTGAAATTCTGATTTATATGTAACAGACTTTAATTTTTTTGTATATTTCAAAATTTCCAGTAGTATGCAACAAACTTTTATTTTTTGACATATTTCAAATAAAAATGTTTTCTTATCTCCTTTTAAATTTATGTTTTCATACATTCTTATCTTTCACCGATATGTATGACAAATGCATTTAATTTTTTATATGTAACAGACTTTTAATTTTTTATATATTTCAAAATAAATGGTGCTCTACATTGCAAGCGTCATTTACTTATACCCCATGTTCACAAATGCATTTAAATTTTTATATTTCTTATCTCCTTTTAATTTTATGTCTTCGTATATTTTTATCTTTCACCAGTCCATATGGCAAATGCATTTAAATTTCCAAATTTATTCTTCCATTGTCAACAAATTTGTAGTTTGTTATATACTTTCAAAAAATAAATGTTTGTTATATACTTGATCCAGGTGGATATTGGTGGCCACCCACCTATTCCACTTGGACCCCCACCATTACTTATTTCAGTTTTTCAGTTTCCGCACAGTTTATTGTTTTTAGCAGTTTTTCGGGTCATGAACTTCCGTAGTCGTTTTAAGGCCTTAAACGACGTTTTTTGGGAAAACGGGGAGTAACATGGATCATTGATCAATGTTTCTCACCCAAAAGTTGTAGTCTTCGGATAGATCTTTCTAACGAGGTATGGAATGCGTCAAACGGAGATCGTATGCCAAAGTTATGTCCCCGGGAAGTTGATGTACCAACTTACCCAAAACGGGGCCCATAGTGGTGGTGTTTCATCTCCTAGGGTTAGGTCTTTGGATGTTTAGGGTTGTCCATTGTTTCTCAGTAATAATAGGCCTTAGAGCCTCATTGTAACACAATTTAGAGGCCAGTAGCCGCCACATCTCTTCTCAGAGATAAGCTACCAGCGCCCTAGCTAGTTTATTTCCATTATGTTTGTAAGCATATTTCAGTCATTTGTTATTAATGAAATGAAGTCTTATTTCCGTTGCATGTCTGCATTTATGTGTATTTTTGTATTTCATTGTGTTCCTACATAAATTTAGATCAATGGTATCAGAGTAGTCTGTTCATTCTCGATCCTTCTTTGCATGTCCCCAACGAGGTCGGGGTATAAGGAGTTGGGGCTCGATCTGGTTGAACCTTTGCAAGATCAACCTCGCAAACCCCGACGACCGCCCATGGGGGAAGAAAAGAAAGATGAGGGAGCAGGAGATCCTATCAAAATGTTGCTCGAGGAGGCCCTCAAGAAACAAAGGAACGCGATGATGGACAACTTTGCCCAGATTCTTCAATGGATTCCCACTGGCGGTGCATCGACATCCAACAACCACTCTAGAGGCGCCACTCCTTTTAAGGTGCAAGTAAACTTTGACATTCCCATATTTGAGGCCCAAATAGATGCATATGTCGTATATAGATGGTTGAATCTGTTAGAAGGATATTTCTTGATTCATGACTTTTCCGACCGAGAAAAGATTATTTCCGCATTCCTCAAAGCCCCCCCC
>ML785640.1:333557-349762 GCA_009831015.1 Picea engelmannii | reverse complement strand
TTTGGGAAAGGAAACGGTCATCCACACAGACCACTGACCCCTGCAGTTCATACAGACACAAGGGAAGTTGCAGAATGATCGCCATCAGAAGTGGTCCACATACCTGCAACAGTTTCATTTGAACATTAAGTACAAAAAAGGCAACACCAATAATGTTGTAGACTGCCTCAGTTGACCACCCATCGTGGTGCTAACCACTGTGCTCAACTCTTGTGGGCACGAGACTTCCAATTGGCTGCTTCTCTACACAAGTGATCCAGAATTCAGCCACACATACAATACACTCTTAGAGGGTAAGCAAGTTCCCAATTTTCACCTCCAGGATGCCCTGCTTTGTCACCTGGGACACCTTTGTGTTCCTTCAAGTGAGAGTGCCAAGATGATTCGGGAGGCGCACTACAGTTGGGTCGCTGGGCATTAAAAGGTCGACAAAACCGTGGCAGTACTGCAAAAGTATTTCTATTGGCCGAACCTTCGACAAGATGTCAGGAAGTACATCAAGTCCTGCACTGCTTGCGCCATTGCCAAACCGACCATCAAGAAGCAATGCCTCTATACTCTGCTTCCTACCACCAGTCGACCTTGGGAATCCATCTCTATGGATTACATGTCGGGCCTTCCTTCTACTAAGCATGGCAATAACTGTGTTTTTGTGGTCGTCGACCAATTCTTGAAGATGTCCATTATGATGGCCTACAAGAAGAATATCATAGCAGAAGCCACTACTAAACTCTTCTTTGAACGAGTGTGGGTACACTTTGGGATCCCACAGTCTATCATCTCAGATCAGGACAATAGGTTCCTTAGTACATTTTGGTCCAACCTCTGGTCGATGTTGGACACCAAGCTCACCAAGTCCACAGCTTTCCATCTGCAAACTGATGGCCAGACAGAGGTCGTCAACCGGATGATCGTACACATTCTGCGCATGTACAATTCAAAGCATCTACGCACATGGGATGAGAGCCTCCCCTATGTACAACACAGCTACAACCGGGCTCTCCATATCTCAACCAGCCACAACCCCTTTCAAGTGGGCTTGGGATTCCAACCACTATGTCCCATTGACATAGCCATGAAATTTGTGCCTACTTAGGAAGATTCAGCTCATGTCTAGTCTGAGGCTGACAAGGCGAACAACTTCATTGAGCACATTCAACACATCCGCCAACAAGTTCATGACATCTTAAACAGAGCCAATGCTAAGTACAAGCAGCGACATGATCAACATCAGGTGCCACACAACTTTCAGGTGGGCGACAAAGTGTGGTTGCATTTGCAAAAGGAGCGCCTTGTTGGACCCCACCGCAAGCTTCGTCCGCTCCGATATGGTTCGTACACCCTCACCAAGGCTATAGAGGAAAATTCCTTTGAGCTCAACATTCCACCATTCCTTGGTTTGCATCTAGTGTTCAATGTGGACCGCCTTCGGCCCTACTTTCCAACTCTACTAGACACATCTGACATGGCAGAACAACTCACACCAACAAAGTTAAATCCAGACTACATGGAACAAGCCAGAACTGATAAGATCATGGATACACAGATCAAGCACACTTGAAAACAAAGGATACCGCTATATCGAGTTGTCAAAGTAGGCCAACTCCTTCACCAAGGCAAGTGGCTCACCAGGGACCAAGTTCAACAGAAGTTTCCTTATCTCATGGAGGAACTCAACGCAATGGGGACCATTACTTCCTAAGGGGAGAGGAATATCCAGGTGGATATTGGTGGCCACCCACCTATTCCACTTGGACCCCCACCATTGCTTCTTTCAGCTTTTACGTTTCTGCATAGTTTACTATTTTTAGCAGTTTTTCGGGTCCTGAACTTCCGGAGCCGTTTTGAGGCCTTAAACGACGTTTTGTAGTCCTCAGATAGATCTTTCTAACGAGGTATGGAATGCATCAAATGGAGATCGTATGCCAAAGTTACGTCCCCAGGAAGTTGATGTACCAACTTACCCAAACGGGGCCCATAGTCTTGGCGTTTCATCTCCTAGGGTTAGGTCTTTGGATGTTTAGGGTTGTTCATTGTTTCTCAATAATAATAGGCCTTCGAGCCTCATAGTAACACAGTTCAGAGGCCAGTAGCCGCCACATCTCTTCTCAGAGATAAGCTACCAACAACCTAGCTAGTTTATTCCATTCTGTCTATAAGCATATTTCAGTCATTTGTTATTAATGAAATGAAGTCTTATTTCCACTGCATCTATGTGTTTATGTGTATTTTTGTATTTCATTGTGTTCCTACATAAATCCAGATCAATACTTTCAAAAAATAAATGGTTCTCTACATGCCAAGCGTCATTTACTTTTGATGCAAGAGCATCTCTCCAAGTCAGCTAGCTAGCCAGCCAACCATGTCAGCGCGTGCATTCAAGGCTGAAGAGAGGCGCATCCTCATCTTCAGTTTTGAATTTGAATGTAATTAATGTTGTAGGTTGTTGAGCCATGGAGCCATGACTTTGTGAAGGCATTAGAGTAGGTAGGCCTTTAATGCTTGTAAGGCTGAGATCTAGATCCGATTTGTGGACTAGACAGCCCATTCAATGTTATTGAATAGGGTAGGTAGATTGGTGGGAAGCGCTTTAAGAGCCTCCTCATGTAAAATATCTTATGATGGTAATTGTATCTCATGGTAGAGGGTCTGCGAGTAGAGAGCAGAAGAGAAGGAGCCGAGACCTTGTTACAGGCCATGCTCAGGAGCACCTTGTACAAACAGGCATTTGCCATTTTAATACGAACAACAGTTTTTCCTGCATATTTCTGTGTTAAATCAATGTCTGTGAGTGTTCTTTATATGCTGTGAATGTATGTTATGTTTATGCATGTGTAGGAGTTGTTTTATCTTCAAGCTTAAGAGGTCTTTGAGGCTTCACACCAGGAGGGTGTGATAGAACGTTGCGGGTTCTAATAGTCGTGCACAGAGGGTGCATTTCTGAACTCTATGGAGTCCGACAAAGGCATGCCAGGTGGGCACAAAAGTTGAAATCAACAATTCAGAGGAAGACCTCAAGGTTGTTGAATACCTTGGAGGTAAGGTTGTGTATGAGAAAACACAGTTGCAGATAGAATCTCTGAGGAGTTATATGAAGCTCTACTAGGAGGGCATTGAGTAGGTGTAATAAGTACACAGAAGACAGAACTGTTGGATGTTCTGTGAGAAAATACTCTGCCTGGAGGGCATTGAGTAGATGTGCAGATAAGCACGGGAGAAAAGAACTCTTTGAGTTCTGGAATTAGTAGAAGAGTCCAAGAGGAAGGATCTCTACAGGTTTGTTGAACACCCTGAAAGACTCAACAAAGAGGTTGCTTGAGCAAAGGAGTGCCAGGAGGGCATCGTATTTCTCCATCTACAGGAGAAGGAAGAAGGATTTATTTCCTTAGAGATCTGAGTGTTTGAGAAGCTCAGGAGAGATAGCACTTTGTGTGCGTGAAGACTCTGCAGAGGCGCAGAAGTCAAAGAATCCCTTGAGGATTCGAAGGATAAGCTCAGGAGGAGTAGTGCCTTCAGCGCACGGAACCATAGTTGCAAGGAGCACAGAGGTCGAAGAACTCTTTGGAGGAGTTCAGAGCCTATAAAGCTCAGGAGAGACAACGTTTTCATACACGTAGGTGAGGACTCGAAATTGTGGAGCTCGCAGAGGAAAGGCAAAGGTTGAGGCCTTTAGTCTTGGAGAAATCTTCCAAGGCTGGGAAGAAAATCATCAGAGCTCAGGAGGAGCAATAGCTGTCGTTGGATGATCCGAAGAGATCTAAACCGTTGAGAGTTTTCACATCCAGGGAGCAGGAGAATCGATCTGAACCATTGGATCTTTCTTAGAACACCCGTCAATCGTCCGATATGACAGAGAAGCAAGGGGGTTACGACTGTTTCCAAAGGTTCAAGCTAAGGAGATCGTGAGCCGTCAAACCTCACTTAGATACCCGTTAGTCGTGGTATCTGACAGGAGTTGCATGGGGTTTAAACCCTCGCAAGCAGAGCGGAAGTCCCGAAAGGCGTCGGGACATCGCGATATCGGCATTCGGGAAATCGAGGGTTCTGTCGTTGAGAGGTCGGGACACTACAAGGTAAGAGTCCCGAAAGGAATTTGCCATCGAAGTTTTGGGGATCGGAACTTCGGGGGTTTCGAGGACGAGAGCCCAAAGACATTTCGGGAACGAAAGTCCCGAAATCGCGAAAAGGTAAAGGCCCGAGAGAATCGAGATATCGGGAATCAAAATTTCAGGGATCCCGTGGACAAGAGGATTAGGAATTTTGGTGTTTCAAAGCCCGAAACCCTGAAGAGAGAGAGAAGGCCCGGGGAATTTCCATATCGACGTTTCGTGGATCGACCTTTCGGTGGTCCCGTGGACGAGGGGTTGAGCACTTGGGTTACGTGACCCTGAAAATAGAGCCGTGGTTTTATGTGCAGTGGTCGTGTGGGCCAAGACATAGCCCTTAGGTCTAGTCACCAAAAAAGGTGTTTCGACATTTCAGAGATTCGGCGTTCGGGAGGTCGAGAAGACAGAGGATTCTTGTCATCGGGAATTAGGAAACCCCAAAGCCCGAAATCACATTTCCTATGGGAAAATTGTTCATGGTCATGTTCGGGGCCGTGAGGAAAAAGGAAGGACCTGTGGATCGGGGTTTAACAGAGATTCCAGTGGGAATCGAAAGAGCTAATTCGGCTCGGGAAAGGGAAATTAGAACGATCCTTAAGACCGGGAGGTCAGGCGCGGGACCTGCTGAGGTAGGTGCCTGGGTGGAGGATCCATCAAGTGGTATCAGAGCTGGACTTCACTTGTATATTTCAGTTGAAGCAAGGAAAAAGAAGACATGGTTGTTGAAGACTCTGTGGTGATTGTTCGTAGGTAGGCAGTAATCGAGAAGACAGTCAGCGGGACTGTAGGAAGAGGCTGAAGCACTTAGGTTTGTAGGAGTGAGCAACAGATTTTCCTGGAGGGCAGACAGAGACAACAACATGGCTACTGAAGGCCGTAAGTATGCTGGAAGGAAAAGCCCAAAGCTGATGAGCACAACCGAAAGGGGGAAAGAACTTGCCGACATCAGGGCAAGAATGGAAGAGCTTGAACTGTGGATGCAACAGAATACCAGGTCAAGATGGGTAGACGAATGGCCCATGAAGACAAAGGTAAATTGGCCAGTCAACGAGTTGATGGCTAGAAGACAACGTAAGTTGTTAAGAGGATGGTTGAGGCATACTGAAAACCTCGATGGACCTGAGGAAATGGTTCAGATATGTGAACCAGAGACTGGGAGAATTCTCGATGAAGAGAATGAAATGGGATCGGCTGAAGACCTCAAGAACTGCCAGGAGGGCAGAAACGAAATTCCCAATTGCTAGGTGGGAAAGGAATTGAGATCGCTGCATGATCTCACAGACTGCCAGGAGGGCAGTGAAAGGTTTCCAGTTTTCTAGGTGGGCAAGGGAACAGAGATGGAATCAGTTGATTCCATGGACTTCCAGGAGGGCAGCAGGAAAATCTCATATTGCCAGGTGGGCAAGGATGAGCAGGTGAGTTTAGATCAACTCGAAGAGCTGACAGAGAAGATGAGCTCAAAGATGGGGTTGGATCAGCAGATGCAGTTGACAGAAGAGGAAGATTGGGAGAATCTTCTAATGATTGGGGGAATTGGAACATTCCTACCGCTTAACCCAAGGGAGGAAAAATTCTATATTACCAATGATGCAGCAGAAGAAAGGCAACCAACTGAGACTGTCAAGAAAGAAGAATTGGAGCAGGTGTTTGAGACTACCCAAGCAGAAGAAGAAAATGAGCATTCTGAGGAGTGGCTCAATATTTTCAGCCAGGAGACTGAAAAGACTACAACCTGGGAGTTTGCAGAAGAAGAAGCATACAACATTAGTTTGGCTGATCTATATGAACAAGTTGAAGCCCTGGAAAGAAGGGTGAAGGTGCAGAGCGTGCACATCCAACAAGTGAAGTTGGTAGCAGATGAAGAAGGCATGGGAGATCACAGTGATCTGCCCATTTGCAGAAATTTTTTACAGCTGGAGAGACTGCATAAACAGAGCCAGTCATGGGATCAGCTGGTTGAAGTGATCGACATGATCAGGGAGCTCATGATCCAGTCAGCAGAAACTGTCAGCAATGAGAGTCTGAGCAGAAGCAGCAACAACAGGGAGATGGAGCAGATGAACAACTCCAGAAATTTGTTTGGGATCCAGGAGGATTTCAACAGCTGAGATGGGAAGCTCATGAGCAGGAGCTCATGAATTTTGCAGCTGAGGAGTATGATGCAGGAGCATCTCTCCACGTCAGCCAGCCAGCCATGTCAGCGTGTACATTCAAGGCTGAAGAGAGGCGCAACCTCATCTTCAGTTTTGAATTTGAATGTAATTAATGTTGTAGGCTGTTGAGCCATGGAGCTGTGCCTTTTTGCAGGCATTAGAGTAGGTAGGCCTTTAATACTTGTAAGGCTGAGATCTAGATCCGATTTGTGGACTAGACAGCTCATTCAATGCTATTGAATAGGGTAGGTAGATTGGAGGGAAGCGCTCTAAGAGCCTCCTCATGTAAAATATCTTATGATGGTAATTGTATCTCATGGTAGAGGGTCTGTGAGTAGAGAGCAGAAGAGAAGGAGCCGAGACCTTGTTATAGGCCGTGCTCAGGAACACCTTGTACAAACATGCATTTGCCATTTTAATACGAACAACAATTTTTCTTGCATATTTCTGTGTTAAATCAATGTCTGTGAGTGTTCTTTATATGTTGTGAATGTATGTTATGTTTATGCATTTGCAGGAGTTGTTTTGGCTTCAAGCTTGAGAGGTCTTTGAGGCTTCACACCAGGAGGGTGTGACAGAATGTTGCGGGTTCTGATAGTTGTGCACAGAGGGTGCATTTCTGAACTCTGCGGAGTCAGATAGAGGCGTGCCAGGTGGGCACAAAAGTTGAAATCAAAAATTCAGAGGAAGACCTCAAGGTTGTTGAATACCTTGGAGGAAAGGTTGTGTATGAGAAAACACAGTTGCAGACAGAATCTCTGAGGAGTTCTGTGAAGCTCTACTAGGAGGGCATTGAGCAGGTGTAAGGAGTATATAGAAGACAAAACTGTTGGATGTTCTGTGAGAAAATACTCTGCCTAGAGGGCATTGAGTAGATGTGCAGATAGGCACAGGAGAAAAGAACTCTTTGAGTTCTGGAATTAGTAGAAGAGTCCAAGAGGAAGGACCTCTACAGGGTTGTTGAACACCCTGAAAGACTCAACAAAGAGGTTGCTTGAGCAAAGGAGTGCCAGGAGGGCATCGTATTTCTCCATCTACAGGAGAAGGAAGAAGGATTTATTTCCTTAGAGATCTGAGTGTTTGAGAAGCTCAGGAGAGATAACACTTTGTGTGCGTGAAGACTCTGCAGAGGCGCAGAAGTCAAAGAATCCCTTGAGGATTCGAAGGATAAGCTCAGGAGGAGTAGTGCCTCCAGCGCACGGAGCCATAGCTGCAAGGAGCACAGAGGTCGAAGAACTCTTTGGAGGAGTTCAGAGCCTATAAATCTCAAGAGAGACAACGTTTTCATACGCGCAGGCGAGGACTCGAAATTGTGGAGCTCGCAGAGGAAAGGCAGAGGTCGAGGCCTTTAGTCTTGGAGAAATCTTCCAAGGCTAGGAAGAAAAGCATCAGAGCTCGGGAGGAGCAACAACTGTCGTTGGATGATCTGAAGAGATCTAAACCGTTGAGAGTTTTCACGTCCAGGGAGCAGGATAATCGATCTGAACCATTGGATCTTTCTTATAACACCCGTCAGCCATCCGATCTGACAGAGAAGCAAGGGGGTTACGACTGTTTCCAAAGGTTCAAGCTCAAGAGATTGTGAGCCGTCGGACCTCACTTAGATACCCGTCAGTTGTGGGATCTGACAGGAGTTGCACGGGGTTTAAACCCTCGCAAGCAGAGCGGAAGTCCCAAAAGGCGTCGGGACATCGGGATATCGGCATTCGGGAAATCGGGGGTTCTGACGTCGAGAGGTCGAGACATTACAAGGTAAGAGTCTCGAAAGGAATTTGCCATCGACGTTTCAGGGATCGGAACTTCGGGGGTTTCGAGGACGAGAGCCCAAAGACATTTCGGGAACGAAAGTCCCGAAATTGTGAAAAGGTAAAGGCCCGAGAGAATCGGGATATCGGGAATCGAAATTTCGGGGATCCCGTGAACAAGAGGATTATGCATTTCGGTGTTTCAAAGCCCGAAACCCTGAAGAGAGAGAGAAGGTCTGGGGAATTGCCATATCGGCGTTTCATGGATCGACATTTCGGTGGTCCCGTGGATGAGGGGTTGAGCACTTGGGTTACGCGACCCCGAAAATAGAGCCGTGGTTTTATGTGCAGTGATCGTGTGGGCCAAGACGTAGCCCTTAGGTCTAGTCGCCGAAAAAGGTGTTTCGGCATTTCGGAGATTCAGCGTTCGGGAGGTCGAGAAGACAAAGGATTCTTGTCATCGGGAATTAGGAAACCCTGAAGCCCGAAATCACATTTCCTGTGGGAAAATTGTTCATGGTCATGTTCGGGGCCGTGAGGAAAAAGGAAGGACCTATGGATCAGGGTTTAACAGAGATTCTAGTGGGAATCAAAAGAGCTAATTTGGATCGAGAAAGGGAAATTAGAACAATCCTTAAGACCGGGAGGTCAGGCGCGGGACCTGCTGAGGTAGGTGCCTGGGTGGAGGAGCCATCAACTTTTGCCCCATGTTCCATGCTATACATGTTGCACACAACATTTTCGTGATATACAATTTGGACCGAACACTTCCATCATTTACAATTTGACCCCATTTTCCACAATTTACTTTCTAACCTCGTTGGCAGGGACTACGCTACCACATAGCCTTGTTTTTATTATATTTCTTAGGAGTATGTATACCAGGATCCCCATATATTACACAAGGGCTAATATAATATATGAAATGTGGGATGCACCCCATAACATATATTATATCAGCCCTTGTCTAATATATAATATATGTTGACTAATATAATATATGGGGTGGGGTGCACCCCATATATTATATTAGTCCTTCCTTGACTAATATAATATATAGTGGGATGCACATATATGGGGGTGTGGATGCACCCACCCCCCATATATTATATTAGCCCTTGGCTAGGGCTAATATAATAACAATAATCTATTTTTAAGGTCACGACCAAGCTAGAACCAATTGGTGTATGAGACCCCCTTGTTTGTGGGACAAGGGACCCCCCTCTACGCAATGATTTGATTGTTAAAGTCTACAGAGGTGTAGATACCCTACCCCCCTCTGGATTTGAGCCTATGACCTCCCAAGAAGAAACACATGTTCTTAATCATTATAAGGGGTGGGTGTGTTAGGCTCCAATCTACTGATGTAAATTAGAGTGCAAATGATTGTCAATCTGGTGTTTGTAAGACTTAGAGGCACATCCAAAATATATGGATTTAGAGATAACTTTTATTCTTTAATGGGAATAAACCAAAACCTATTCTAAGAGCTGAATATGGAAGAGATGCTAAGCTTCTGTTCAGAAGTCTTATTCATAGATCTCATAACAGTAATCAACAATTGTTTTCCTAAAGAGTATCAACAGTAAGCATTCAAGAGATGTTCGAACTAGTTCTAAGGCTTATCAAATGCTAGAAGGACAAAACTCTTATTCAAGAGATGCATTCATTGTCTTCTTTCATTCATTAGCAACTATCATCAATTTAAATCAAAAGTATTGAAAGTGTAAATAACTCAAAAAACATTCATGATTATCTTAATGCTTGAAAGCAAACCACACATTGAATTCTTATTCAAAAAATCATTCACAATATGAGTAAGGCTTTGAAACATTAAGCATATGACTTAGCTATGGAATTCATCTAACTACATCAAGATATGAATAAAACTCATCTACAGCAAGATCTAATCTAAAGCATGTATCAAAGATTACTTGAAAAGAACATAAAGGAAGAGTGTACTAGTTTGACAAAGGGGGCCCTCCAATGCTTCACTTGTACACTTGAGTTGTCTCAGCTAAGAAAGAGCTCCAGCAGCATTCACATCATCATATCATAGGCATTATCAAGAACAAAACGCAGAACTGATCTCAAGACTGCAAATTCCAAAGTTTCTTCATTCACATTCCAGGGTGTCATACTAGTCTATGCTTTAGAGTATTTATACAAGAGTTTTAAAACTAATAATGCTAATAAATCTCCTAAATATCATGATCAGATCCATAATATATTCTAGGAAGGTCAAATTCCCCCTTCAGATCCATAATATATAACCAAATCCCACGAAAATCTAAAACTGTCCATGATTTAAGGCAAAAACAAGGTATTTTCTGCTGAAGTGGCCTAGTTTGACCAGCATTGACCAGACACCTGGAAGGCTCAGATCTTGAAGCTGATAGTTCATAATCCATCCTTGTACATCAAGGATCACGACCCAAGTCTCAGATTTCGCACAGGTGTCCTGCAAGTACACGAACCTAGGAGCAATTACGAGATTTAGTCAAATCCTGTAATTTCTGATAAATTTTCAATTTTAATGCCAAAAATTAGAAAACTCAATTCTTAAGCTAAAGAATGATAAATATACCTTGCATAAGTTGTTTTATGGAAAATATGGAATGAAATGGAGACAAAATGGATGGTTATAGAGGCAAAAGTGTAGTTTATAGAGTAAAAAGGAAGCACAAAAATGTACTCAACAGGGTGCACCCACAACCCCATATTTTTGTTAATGTTTAAGCCATTATTATATATGTTTGCATTTCATTAGATAACAATAGCATAATCCAAGATCATTGAGAAATACACAATCACAAGAGACACAACATTTATCCTGAGAAACCCTCTAGGGAAGAAAACCCAGCAAAACTTCCTTAATATAAATAACCAATACAATGCCAAGAGATCTTTTATGCTAATACAGAAAGTCCTCTCCTAGATATGCACCACTCTCTCTCCCCTTCTTCTTCGGTAGCAGATATGAACTTGTCTCTCAAACTGAGCAAGTGAGTTGTGTCTAAGTGAGGCGCTAGCCTCCTTTATTTATACAAGTCTGGCACGTGTGAAGTGTCTCTTCATTGGGAGGGCCGACTTCTCAAATTGGGTGGGTAAACCCACCCTTATTATATTTCTGAGCTTCTTTAATATCTGTTGGGCCCGACTTTTTATTCTGCCTATTACAATTGTCTTTTGACCAATCCGCAAAATGAGATTTGGTTCTATTACAATAATCGACATGATGAATCCACAATGGAGATTGATCCTACGAATAATATATTAATAATAACAAGAATACTCTTTGTAGTTACATTATTTCAACAATTTTATATTAACCCTTGGCTAATATAATATATGAAGGTCTAAGTGCACCCACCCATATATATTATATTAGCCCTTGGCTAATATATGGAGCATATATTCCACATGCCTAGTATATTGGTCAAGGATTAATATAATATATTGATAATATATAGGTTGTACCCCATAATATAATATATTATATTTTGTATATTATGTTAGAAGGGGTATGTATATGATGTGTTATATATATATATATAATAATTATTAATCATATTATGTAAAATATGTGGGTTGGATTTTAACATCAATGTGTACAAATATTATTTTGAATATATATATATATATATATATAATTTTATGTAAAAAATATATATATATATATATATATATATAATTTTACATAATATATATAATTTTATGTAATAAATAATAAGGTGTAAATAATATATATAATTTAATTAATGAATTTTGAATTAGTATTTTATATTTAAATATTCAAAAGTATTTTACTTTATCAATACATCTATATTATATTCAAAAGTCATTATGCTGAAGGTATATTTTTATGTTAAGTTTTGTAGAAACCCTGTCAATTGGTTGACAGGTTTTTGAAAACAACCGTTTTGTTCAAATTTTTTATGTTAACCGGTTTTCTAAAAACCATTCTTGTTAACCATACCCTTCCACAAGTACACGTTGTCCGATTATTAGGTGGCTTATTTTGTCGTTTCTCATAACATCATATAACAAATCTCTTCATGCATCGAGCAAACGATAACTGATTAATTTTGATATCTTATAATTTTAATATGAATAAAACGTTTACAAATTGTATTTAAAATTTGATAAAATTTTATATTATATTTAAAATATATTTTATTTTATTTTTTATTAAATATATTTTATTATTAATTAAATGTTTAGATTCTTGTTGATTTTAAAACAAATAATAATTGTTATATGTTTTTTAACACATTAAAAAAACAAAACATATACAAAATAATTTTAATATATATATATATATATATATTTTTTTTTTTTTAATTTAAATGATTTATGTAAAATATAAATTTCAGTTTTAATAATATAATCTTCCCAAAATTTTATATCTTTTTAATTGTATGAATGTAATAATAAAAAATGACATATTAACTTCTAAATCATTATTAGAATAGTTATAAATAGAAAAATTGTTAATATCTATAAAAGAATTAAATATTTTTAACCATGTATCATTTTTCACATGTTTGTAATTAAAATATTATCATTTTTCACATGTTTGTAATTAAAATATTGATTGATTATTATTCTATTATTATGCTGCTTTGTTAAACTAAGTAATAGTTTTGATAACTTTAAAATTATAAATTAGAAGTATATTTTTGTTGTGCTTAAGTGCGAATAAATTTGTATTTTCTAATTTAAAATTTTATATATTTTATTTTAAATTTATGAAATTGTAAATTTTATTGTAAAATCAAGTTAATAATAATAATAATAATCTATTTTTAAGGTCACGACCAAGCCAACACACCAAATTGCCTCCGCCCAACGATTTGACTGGTAAAGTCTACGAAGGTATACATACCCTACCCCCCTCTAGATTTGAACCTGTG
Source organism: Picea engelmannii (assembly GCA_009831015.1). Taxonomy (NCBI): domain Eukaryota; kingdom Viridiplantae; phylum Streptophyta; class Pinopsida; order Pinales; family Pinaceae; genus Picea; species Picea engelmannii. The sequence continues at coordinate 336,842 of ML785640.1, read as the reverse complement.
ACCTCTTAAGAGGAAACACATGTTCTTAACCATTAGGCCCACTCAGGATAGTGTATGAGACCCCCTTGTTTGTGGGACAAGGGACCCCCCTCCGCCCAGTGATTTGACTGGTAAAGTCTACGAAGGTATACATACCCTACCCCCCTCTGGATTTGAACCTGTGACCTCTTAAGAGGAAACACATGTTCTTAACCATTAGGCCCACTTAGGCTGTATAATGTTTAATCTATTTCTATATTAAAAATAGTTATTCCAATCATTTAACAAGTGTTGCATGGCAGCGTAGTCCCTCTCAGGTTGGAATGGGAGTAAATGTGTGGGTTGCAAGTTGCAGTACATGTGGTATCCATGCAGAATTTAGTATTCCCGAATTAGTTTTATTTGAAATTTATCAAAAATTATTGGGTGCAAAATGTATATGACGGAAGTGTTGGGTGCAAAATGTATATCATGGAACAAGCTGGACATGAAAAATTAAAAATAAATTTCACCTTTATTATCATAAACAAAATCAAAATTCCAAAATTCCAAATTTACATTTAAAAACGTTAAAAATAATATTGAATAAAATTTATATATTTGTTTATACTATTCATTAAGTAAAAAGTGTTATAGCATTATATAAATTACTATAAATATTGATACAATGTTATAATATTTTATAAATTACAATGTTATAAGGATTGTTGGGTGCAAAATGTATATGACGGAAGTGTTGGATGAAAAATGTTGCAAAATGTATATGGCGGAAGTGTCGGGTGCAAAATGTATATCACTGAACAAGCTGGACATGAAAAATGAAAAATAAAAATAAATTTCACTTTTATTATCATAAACAAAATAAAAATTCCAAATTTACATTTAAAAACGTTAAAAATAATATTGAATAAAATTTAAATAATTGTTTATACTATTTATTAAGTAAAAAGTGTTATAGCATTATATAAATTACTATAAATCTTGTTACAATGTTATAATATTCTATAAATTACTCAATCTCATGTATATGACGGAATTGTTGGGTGCAAAATGTATATGACGGAAGTGTTGGGTGCAAAATGTATATCACGGAACAAGGTGGATATGAAAAATGAAAAATGTGAACCAGTGACTCCGTAATGAAAAATGAAAAATGTGAAGGCACGATTCCGTAATTGTTGAGTGCAAAATGTATATGACAGAAGTGTTGGGTGAAAAATGTATATCACTGAACAAGCTGGACATAAAAAATGAAAATTAAAAATAAATTGCACCTTTATTATCATAAACAAAATCAAAATTCCAAAAATCCAAATTTACATTTAAAAATGTTAAAAATAATATTGAATAAAATTTAAATATTTGTTTATAATATTCATTAAGTAAAAAGTGTTATATTACTATAAATCTTGATACAATGTTATAATATTCTATAAATTACAATGTTATATTATTCTATAAATTACTCAGTCTCATGTATATGATGGAATTGTTGGGTGCAAAATGTATATGACCAAAGTGTTGGGTGCAAAAATGTATATCAGGGAACAAGCTGGACATGAAAAATGAAAAATGTGAACCTGGGTGTAAAATGTATATGGCGGAAGTGTTGGGTGCAAAAAGTATATCACTGAAAAATGAAAAATAAAAATAAATTTCACCTTTATTATCATAAACAAAATCAAAATTCTAAAATTCCAAATTTACATTTAATTAAAAATAATATTGAATAAAATTTAAATAATTGTTTATACTATTCATTAAGTAAAAAGTGTTATAGCATTATATAAATTACTATAAATATTGGTACAATGTTATAATATTCTATACATTACTCAATCTCATGTATATGAAAGAATTGTTGGGTGCAAAATGTATATGACGGAAGTGTTGGGTGCAAAATGTGTATCATGGAACACCCTAGACATGAAAAATGAAAAATGTGAACCCCCGACTCTGTAATTGTTGGGTGCAAAATGTATATGATGGAAGTGTTGGGTGCAAACTGTATATCACGGAACAAGTTGGACATGAAAAATGAAAAATAAAAATAAATTTCACATTTATTATCGTAGACAAAATCAAAATTCCAAAATTCCAAATTTACATTTAAAAACGTTAAAAATAATATTGAATAAATTTTAAATATTTGTTTATATTATTTATTAAGTAAAAAGTGTTATAGCATTATATAAATTACTATAAATCTTGGTGCAATGTTATAATATTCTATAAATTACTCAGTCTCATGTATATGATGGAATTGTTGGGTGCAAAATGCATATGACGGAAGTGTTGGGTGCAAAATGTATATCACGGAACAAGCTGGACATGAAAAATGAAAAATGTGAACCTGCAACTCCGTAATTGTTGGGTGCAAAATGTATATGAGGGAAGTGTTGGGTGCAAAATGTATATCATGGAAAAATGAAAAATAAAAATAAATTTCATTATCATAAACAAAATCAAAATTCCAAAATTCCAAATTTACATTTAAAAACGTTAAAAATAATATTGAATAAAATTTAAATAATTGTTTATACTATTCATTAAGTAAAAAGTGTTATAGCATTATATAAATTACTATAAATCTTGGTACAATGTTATAATATTCTATAAATTACTCAGTCTCATGTATATGACGGAATTGTTGGGTGCAAAATGTATATGATGGAAGTGTTGGATGCAAAATGTATATCATGGAATAGGATGGACATGAAAAATAAAAAATGTGAACCCGCGACTCGGAATTGTTGGGTGCAAAATGTATATCACGGAATAGGGTGGACATGAAAAATGAAAAATGTGAATCGGCGGCTCCGCCAACCCGCGACTCCGTAATTGTTGGGTTACATGGGTTATGTATTAAATATTTCATGTACTATCAAACTTAGATACAATGAACCTTCGTTGATGTATCAGACATTAATAATTTTTGATAATATGTGATCATGTTTTGTTAATATGTGATAATGTTTGTTAAATTTTATTCAATTAATTATTCAAATTTATTTTTATTTTTCATGTCCAGCTTGTTCCGTGATATACATGTCAAGTAAACATTTAAGGCTCTAAGGCCTGTTAGGTAAACATTTAAGGCTGCCAGAATCGTCCAAGGGTCTCATGTTGTGTAAACATTTAAGAAAGAATGTGTCTGGCAGACTTTACGTACGTTAAGTACTTAATAATAATAAAAAATAGACAAACCTTGGATACACTAGCATATCAAACATTGGGATAAATTTAGCTAGCAGAAAATGCTAAGACAAACATTCGAACTAATGCTAGCATTAATTCACCTTCAAG
>ML785640.1:305432-320968 GCA_009831015.1 Picea engelmannii | reverse complement strand
AGGAGTTCCCTTTAACTCCTTCGATGCAAATAAGAGGAGTTCATTTGAACTCCTCCGATGTGCATCAAAGGAGTTCCCATTAACTCCTTTGATACAGATCGGAGGAGTTCCCATCAACTCCTCCAAAACCTAAAAAAAAATTCCTTTCATAAATTGACTATAACTTTTGACTCGAGTGTTCATTTCATGCATTGTTTATACCATTGTAAAGGTATTTATGAGATCTACGACTTTCTAGTTATATGATTTAAGAAATCTCTAACCTATTGCCTTCATTTTTCAAGATGAAGATCTGGTACCTTGTTGGCAACCCCAGAGAACGCAATGCCTCAATCATGAGCAAATGAACCAAGAATCAAATGCAAGGAAGTTCACATGATATCTCAATTAATTAATGCCTCAATTGTTTTTGTTTAAATGATTAGTATTACTAGTCTATTTGGAGTAATTCTCACCTAATATATGTTAAATGGTGTTAGGTGCCAATGCCAAGGGGAGATCATACTCAACATCCTCACGATGCAATCTATAGTCAAGGACGACATAATAGCCACAACAATAACGACCGTAGTGATAAAGAAGCAACAAGGGAAATCTAACACAAGTAGTCGAAGAAGGGATATGATCCGCATGACGATCGATTGTCAAATTTGGATAATGAAGATGTTCCCATGTCCAGACCAACATTCATGGTATGCAGGGCACGTATAGACAAAATCTATGATGGCCCACCGACACTAGACGAGAAATTCAAATTGTAACTTTTGACTTTGTTTCTCATCATTACAAAGGGAATAATACAAATGTTGGAAGGCGAAGGGTCACAGAGGAAGGCAGAAGGCCAAGGGTCACATTGAACCTTATTAAATACTAAAATTGTACCCAAAGAGGGGGCTTTTTGCTCTTCAAACATTGTACACTTATGAACTGTTTTGGGAATACAATGTCAACTAAAATTGGAGAGCTTTCATGTACTATTGCTGAAACTGTTAATACGGAGAAGCCCTCAGGGCCAACTTTTGACAGAGAGAAGGACTCACATGTGTTGTTGTTTTGTTGCGAACTATTTCAAGTAGAATGTTTGTTGTTCATATGGGCTGTAAGAGCATGTTTGTTTTTGGACTATTTTGACGCAATATATGTTTTCTTGTAGTTTTGTTACTCTTTCTTACATTACATGTCCCGAGTGAATGAGTTGCCAATGTATGCAATATAGTGACTTAGACTATTCTGGTTATATATTCATGTGCATGTGTTATCTGACTTTATTTCTTCATTTCAACTCTCTGGGTGAAGCTATTGGTAGAGTTAGTTTCATGTCACAACTCATTCACTTACATTAATTCTCTCTTAGCTAGGATATGATAGATTAGAAGTAGATTAGATTCCTACATTTACATAGTCTTCATCTACATCCTCCTTTAGGATAGGATAGGATATGAGCCCTTTTGGCTACATGAGATATGCCACTCCTAGTGAGGAAACATAGGTGAACATGCAATTGCTGGTGATAAAACCGAGGTTTCCATGCATGAGTGACCTTCACTAGTCTAATTGAGGTGTAACTAACTTTGAACTGAAGATGGAAGGTGCTCTATTTGTAGGAGAATAATCTCGAGAGAATATTCTCATCTATGGAAGCACCCTCAACATTGGACTATCAACCTTAGGAAAATAATTACCTAGGTAAGTGTGTAATATCTCCAACAAAACAACCATTAAAGACCACCAACAACCTTGTAACATAAGACACGACTTGTCAAAGCCAATAAAATTAATAATAAAAAATAATATGAAACTAATTAATATCACTACCCTTAAACAACATTGAAATATCACTACCCTCATTAACCATTAAACCAAGACTAAAAATCACACTATTTTAACCTCTACATTAAACTACAAAAATACCACACATACCATACCATTTTACTTAGATAAAATACAATCAAAAAGTGCAGTTTTTAAATTTTTTTACATCACTATCCTCATGAACCATTCAATACCAAGAACAATGAAAAAATCAAATCTTCCCCCCAAAAAAACATTTTCATATAATAAATAATAATTAATTAATAATAATTATAGATCAACCTCTATTAATCAGTTAACAATAATAAATTATAACTTAGAGGTCAACATCAATCTTTTATTAATAATAAAAGGGAATTAATTAAAGCTACATAAAAATCGCGTGGTCAAAATAAGAGGATTTACTCATTAGGCCCACCTAAATTTCAAGATCGATCCAATAAATCTGGTCAAACTCAGCTAACTTACGATCCCATCTGCATAGCACATAGGCGAGTATATAGAACCCACCTCAAATACGCCAGTCCAAGATCCTTTGACCCCGTTTCTCGAAGCACATCCACCCACCTCGAAGAAGCCGGTACAAGATCCTTTGACCCTAATCTCTCCACGCACACATCCAAGAGAGTCTAGAACACTGCACCAATCAGCGGTCCCGGGCGCGGACCCCAGTCCTCCTTATCAGCCCCTAAATTTAGCCGAACTTCAGACAAATCTCCGCTTCACGCCTTCACATGCATCTAACGCGTCTGCCACGCGGCCCGCTTCTTATAAATATAATTGGTAGGATTGGGTTGCGTGCTTTGTTTCGCAGGAAACTTCGTTGGCGCAATAAGGGATATTTAAAAAATATATATAGTGGATATCGCATACTTGGCTCTTTGTATTTGGGTTTTCTCAGAATTTTGGAGAAGGAATTCTGTTGAGAGAACAAGGGGGTTTACTTGCTTTCAGAAGGAGATAGAGAATGAGTTACTACAATCAACAGCAGCCCCCTGTCGGAGTTCCTCCTCCACAAGGTACATGGTATTCCTCAATTCAATTCATGCCTGGTGGATTTTTTTTTTTAATTTGTTCGCATTTTGATTTTTATTGTATATATGTTCTCCTGGTCCGGATCTGCAACATGCATGTAGGTATCTTCTTCTGATTTGATGTATCTGGTTCTGGATCTGCCCTATATGTTCTTTTTGCTTGTTTGGGTTAGGTACCCGAATGGGTATATTTTCCTTTTTTTCAGGAAAAGCAGTTTTTCTCTGCACCTAGTTATTTGCTTTTTTAGAATTGCAGGTCTGTGTTTTGTAGATATTCATCTGGTTTGGGTTTCACAGTTTGCATTTGGGTATAATGGTATACTTATTTATATTGGATACATTTTTCTACATTGATTTGAGCACCCTTTTGATTTTTCGTTGTCAAAATAAAACCCTTCTTTTCCCATGCCCATCTATGTATTTTTTTTTTCTTTGGTAGGATTTTAGGTCTTATATATATAGGAGGCGTTTCTTGTGATGGGAATGGTAGATTTACTCTTCGCAGGGCTTGATTTGCGTATTTCATGGGGCAAATGACAGAATTTGATTTGCGTATTTCATGGGGCAAATGACAGAATTTATGTCTGCAAAAACACCACACACTCACACATATAGTGTAAGTGATGCTTAGTCATTACATGGAAGGATTTTCCAGCAGTCTGCTTCCATGGATTCAACTTCCTGCAAGGGATCAATTGCATTGAAAGGTTCAAGCTCACTTCCGGCTTAGGTGCCATAACAGGGAGTAACTGTTCCACCGAAGTCACTGAGGACCTGCACTTGTCCACAATCACACGTGTCCACAATCACACGAGTAGCACAATCACACGAGTAGCAAACCTTGATTGGGGGGCCTTTCCTAGATTGGAAGCTGGGGGAATTGTATAATAAGCCACCAGGCTTACTAGCTAACCATTGAATCAAATTTTTTTTCCAGGTTACAAAGTCTGGGGAAAATCCCTGAGTACTTCCCCTCATTTTGAGGATGGCACTCAGAGTAAACCCTAGAAACTTCAGGGCACAATGCTGGTCAATAACAGGGCTCGAAGCTGTTACAACAATATACTTGTTATGAGCTCAAGATGTCACTTGCAGGAATTGAAACTGAGTGGGGTGGATAACAATCATTCCTCCCAACCACCCGACCTAAACCAATTGACACTTACCGTTGAAACAATACTTCATTAGCTGTGAATTTCTCTATTATTATAGAAGCCTTTATTTTTTAATTTCAATCGTGAATTGTTGCCTTTGCCATATTGGCATGCTGTACTAGATTACTGCGTCATGTATATTGTGGAAACTATAGGATAGCTTAAGTTGTTGATGTATCTAGGAGTTCATTAACACGCTGTATGATGGAAATATACCTTTGACCAGGGGATCGATTGTTTATTGAGGATAGGCTTTGTACATGTTGAATCCAGTTTAGCAGGTTGGGGGGATCGATTGTTTATTGAGGATAGGCTTTGTACATGTTGAATCCAGTTTAGCAGGTTGGTATTGTAGGATATGGTATGAGAAAAGATGTATCTGATACACTATATATGGTATGTGTTTGTTTGCATTGAGTGCTTTGTGTTTTCTTAAGTGAATTTTGTGCTATTGTGGACTTTGCATATTTTGTGACTGTGGTTGGAGCATCTAGAAATGATGAGTTTGATGCTTGCATTTCTTCGTCTAATGGTGAGTAATGATTTGATCGTATTTGTTGTTGATGTAGGTGATAGATTTTTTGTTGAATACTGGAAGCAATAACGTTGAACCTAATTATGTGTCTAGTACATTTTTAATTAGCTCTCCATGTAGGTAGCGCCTGATTGTTATTGTGCTTATAGTGTTTTATATAGTAACGGGTCTCATCTCTTGAGGTCACGGTATTGGGATATCATACCTTTAACCCCCCTTGTACGAGTTGAATACATGCAGCAATTGAGATATTAAAAAAAGTATTTGATTGATGTTGCTAGTAAAATATTATGTTTAATCTATATAGAGGCTAGTTTTTGTGGTCACGAGTATACTAAAAAAGGTTGGAAAATCATACGTTAGGCTCATACATAAGCTTATTCACCATTTGTGTGGCAATGGGAATTTTAAAATGACTTGTTGATTGGCAATGCTAGTACTGGATTAAGCTTACCCCATGTAATGGCTGATGCATGATGTGTATTTTGATGCCTTTCAGGGTATCCTCCAGAAGGCTATCCTAAGGATGCTTACCCTCCACCAGGTTATCCTCCACAAGGATATCCACAGGGTTACCCTCCTCAAGGGTATCCTGCACAAGGGTACCCTCAGCAGGGCTATGGACCACCGCCTCCTCAGTATGCTCAGCAGCAACAGCAGAACAGTTCTCCCTCATTTATGGAAGGATGGTATGCTCCAATATCTTTCATGCATATTTAGTTTAGTTTACTTTCTGGTCTTATGAATGCTATCTATTTTGTTTGAATTAAGTTTACAAACATTTCAGTTTTATAGAATGCCATGTACACTGATAACCTATGGTGTATGAGCCATGCTATTTTAAGTTAAAATAAAATACCTACCGGGATTATGGAAAATTGCTTGTGTGTGCCATCAGAGACCAAAATCAGGAACTGATTAATCTATATCCTCTATGCAGTTTGGCTGCCCTCTGCTGCTGTTGTCTGCTCGATGCATGCTTTTGAGCCTGATCATACCAGAAAATAAGCTCCTCAAGTGTCATGACTCGTGAGTTTATAGATCGTGGAATTGGGGGATTAAAGAGTACTTTTTTTTTTATAGTAAAATTCCATTCTTTTGGATTTAAAGACAGCCTGTTTTCTTTGTTTTGGAGCAAGGCTTGCCAACGCTCAAGATTTTATTCCTGTGATTGTGGATACATACATAAAAAATGAACATTTTGTCGAAATTGTTGTAAATACTATGTTTGTAATATGTATTTGTTTTGAGATCTATTAAGTTGTGTATCTCATAAGTTTGGAATTGTGAATTTTTGAGATAGGTCTCCTCAATTTAATTAATTTGAAATACGTTATGATGGAATGTGCACTATTGAGTCTTGTCGTGATAACTGCGGAGTTGGCTGTTATCATTATATGTGTGTAGAGACCCTTTTTACCTTCTATGAATAAAGTAGGTTGCTCATCATGAGTTGTTACAGTTAAATTCCTTAGATTGAAATATAAATCTCTAATTGCCTATTAACATTGAATAGCTTATATGGTATAGTTTGGTATTTAAGTGGTAAGTTTCTTTTAGATTAAACCAATGTTTGTTCGTTGGACCCCTGGGCTCTGCCCCCCTGAAATTCAGGGCGTGTGGGTGCTCCCCTTGAAATTTGACTAAAATATTTTCAAAGTAAAAAAAAATGAAACTGCTAAAACCTAAAACACTAACCTCAGTTACCTTACTTTATCAAACCTTTCATTATGAAATAAGATTAGGTGAATCATTCATGTTTTCATGTCTTCAATTTTTTATTTTTAATGATTTTAGAGATTGGTGCCCTATGCTAAGGGCCCCTGATGTCCCCCATGACGCTCCCTAAAATATGGGGAACACATGTCCCCTGGTTGCATTTCCCAACTCCTGCCTCCCGGAAACATGGTGGAACATTGCATTTAGCCCTACCTTGCAATTTGTCGTTTTTACTCGTGCTGAATTTATCCCAAAGAGTTTATACTGTGATATCTCTGTTTGACCAGGGATTTATTTTTTCTTGGTATTTAGGTTTTCTTGCCCCCTGCAAATTTTAAAGGTTCTCTTTTTTCGTTAAATTTGTATTGGGTCTTGTTGCTGACAAACAAATTTACTGATGAACTTTTGCCAAATAGCTTTTTTTTTCCCAAATGTTACCCGATTGCCCAGTTTTCTATAGAATATTGTCTATTCTACTTACATTGTAATGTAAATTCCGACATATTTGTCTAAATCTTCAAATATTGTGGCAAACGTTCTCCTTTTTCTAAAACTGTATGCAATGGATAGAATTCTTATTTCTTTATACAGATAACGTATATTTGTATATTGGCTTGAATTTAGAAGGATTAGKAGCAAATTTATTTCTTTATTTTATTTTTCATTCTCTCTGTAAAAAACATCTCTATAATGTATGGAAAGGCATCTCCTTGTACATTCTTTCATCTCATTCCACTCTTCATACTATTTCACATTAAAGAATGCAGTACCTAATTTGAAATCGTGATACTTTACTTGGCGTGTTGCAAGTTTCCTTGGCCAGTGTATACGTTCTGGTACTTATGTATTGTGCATCAAACGTTTTATGTTTGAACTTAAAATGTCATCATGAACAATGCAGAGAAACCTGCAATTATAGAATAATATCAGACAAGTTATGCAAATTAGTGGTGTCCATGTGACCATAGAAACTTTTTAAGTTTTGGGCATTAAAGTCAGGAGGAGGCTTTACAAGTATTCATGGCAGATTGTTTTCTGTGAGAGCATTTATTTAAAATGTATAGAAAAGCATCTTATCGCATTTCACTCTTCATACTATTTCACATTGAAAAACGCAGCACATAATTTACAAATTACCTTTCGGTCAATGTATGCGTTCTGATACTTGATGTATTGTGGATCAAATTTGTTATGTTTGAACATGGAATTTTGTTATGAGCAGTACAAAGAAACTTGCAATTATAGAGTAAGATCAGACAACGTAAGCAATTAATGGTGTCCATGTGACCCCATAGAAACCTTCTGAGTTTTGGGCACTAAAGTTGGAGTAGGTTACCCGATCTGTGTTTAATGGACAATCTATGGTGGTTACTCTCCAAAAGGTGTTGACTCTTGCCCATTGTTTGGTAGAGGTACCCAGTGTTCTCTGTACTCTTTCTTCACCAAAGCCAGCACCTCTCTTACAAGGACCTTAAAACTTTTAGCTAAACAGTAGAATTTCACAGCTCCATGTTCATGTCAGAGAAAACCTTTCAGTTGGTTTGATTGGGAGGCAACATATCTGGAAGTTGGAAATCTGTTAGGGAAGACTTAAATTTTGTTGGTTGGATTGGGAGGGCAACATATCTGCAAGTTCTTCTGAGTGGCTTTCTTTTGCCGTTATTGGAATCCTCCTACCCTCTACTTTTGCCTTTCATTGTTTTAGATATTGCACATACCTTCAGATATTTTTGGAATACAGGTGCACATTTTAATAATACATTTGTTCACTTATTCATGTTTGATGACTTGAAAAAATACAGTCGAGTATTTTAATGCAAAGGAGTGAAGAATGCGATAGTTAAAATCCTCCTGCCCTTTAATGCAAAGGAGCGAAGAATGCGGTAGTTGATACAAACAGAGTATTTGTTTAATAATGTATGGTTGTTAAAGCCTAAAACTGAAACTAATGAAGACTGCGGTAGTTGATACAAACAGGGTAGTTAATACAGAATATTTGTTCAAGAATGTATGGTTGTGAAAAATGAAACTAATGAAGAATGCGGTCGTTGATACAAACAGAGTATTTGTTTAAGAGTGTATGGTTGCTAAAAATGAAACCGCTTGCAAACCCATTGAGTTGCCATAGGTCTGCCAAGGCTGCCATAAATATGCCAAGGTTAAGTGAGTTACCAAAGGTGCATTCAAGTTTAAAGAGATTGATAGGCTTTTCAGCAAATGGGGTTTAGAATACCTTGCTTATAACACATCAAATCTTAATCTTGGAAAAAAATGATATATGCATTAGACCAATCGAGTATTGATTCCATCTCACTTGAATCTTATATTTTCTGTTATTATGTTTTTTTTCACTGCTTTATATTTCTATTAATATTTCAGCAAATGGGGTTTAGAATACCTTGCTTCTAACACATCAAATCTTAATCTTGGAAAAAATGGGTATATATATGCATTAGACCAATCGAGTATTGATTCCATCTCACTTGAATATTATATATTCTGTTATTATGTTTTCTTTCACTGCTTTATATTTCTATTAATATTTCAGCAAATGGGGTTTAGAATACCTTGCTTCTAACACATCAAATCCTAATCTTGGAAAAAATGATATATCCATTAGACCAATCAAGTATTGATTCCATCTCACTTAAATCTTATATTTTATGTTATTATGTTTTCTTTCTCTGCTTTATATTTCTATTAAACATACATATAAAAGTTTCCAAATTGCCTCGAGACATTGACCACTAACCCATCAAAATCAGTCATGTAGGGCCACCGAAATTAGAGTGCCATAAAGTGTTGTAATGTCTAAAATAAAATGCAATAAATACAAACAATCAGGGCGTCATGTCAATGCGAGTGGACAAATTAAGACACTTTAGAAGTTAAACTGGTGTCGGGAGGGTCTTTGTTCTGTGGGGTGCCCTCCATCCTTTAGTGATGAGCTTAAGATCAAGATCAATCATTATGGGTTGGCATTTTGTCATTGCCTTGTACGGGTTCATTAGGATCCTTTGCTTATGAAATGGCTAGAGGTACAATTGGAAATTTGTTGCATTGAGTGACATCTGGTGCTCTTTCTAGGGGTCAACTCCTTTACCTCCCTTGGTGCTTTCTTATAGGTAGCTCTGTTATGTGTTGATAGTTGCTTGAAGCTTGGGAGTGTGTAGAGTGGGAAAGGAAGTGCCCTTCATGAGGCACTCTACTCATAGTGCATGGTGCCTTTGCCTCCCTTGGTGCTCCTCGTATAGGTAGCTCTTTTATGTGTTGGTGTTGGTATAGGTAGCTCTTTTATGTGTTGGTGTTGGTAGTTGCTTGAAGAAGCTTGGGAGTGTTTTTCATGAGGCACTCTACTCATAGTGCATGGTGCCTTTGCCTCCCTCGGCGATCTCCTATAGGTAACTCTTTTATGTGTTGGTGTTGGTAGTTGCTGGAAGAAGCTTGGGAGTGTGTACAGTGGGCAAAGAAGTGCCTTTCACAAAGCACTCTACTCATAGTGCATGGTGTGTTAGTCCAATTATTTATCGGTGTGTAGGTGGGTTACTTATATCACTACCTTTTATGTTTGCACCTAGATTTGCAAAAGCAAATGATGTTTGCGCCTAGATTTGAAAATGGGCATATATTAGAGACCTCTCTTGCGAGGTAAAATTGGTGTTGTGTTGTGAATTGATGAATACAAATTCATTTCTTGTTTTAAAAGATGATTTAAGATGTCAAATTCACCTAGTGCAATGCATGGAAATCTACTGCCCAAGTGGCCCTGCATATTATTATATACATTACTATGAAGATTGGAACAATATTGTGCTGGCCTATCACTTCAAATTTTGGAGCACTTAGGGCACCAAATCAATATTATCATTCCCTATTATTTGCTAAAATCACCACAAAAGATGTATGCAGACATACAAGCAGGAAGAGAATGGGTTGTAGGACACCATACCATGGGCTAATCAATTCATCGATTATTAATTCTTTAAGGATAAAAAATCCTCGTATCACCTGGGATATGTTTTTGGGCCTTAGAAGGGATTGTGGAGACCAACAAGCTGCTGGAGAATAGTTTCAAATTGCACCACCAACCCCAACATTAACAGTTGAAGAAATCTCACAAGCCACTAAGCCTGGGTGGGTAGCTGAGGAAATGGTTGAAACAAGCATCAAGGATGAAAAAGAGCCTATATAAAGTTTCCTCAATCTACTCTAGAGCCAAAATTAAAGGTTCAAAAGCCATCCCCAACAAGAATAATTGAAGAAATCCCACAAGCTATTTAGCCTAGGTAAGTTACTGAGGAAACGATTGAAGGAAGCTACATGAAAGGATATAGAAGTAGCCTAGGTAAGTTACTGAGGAAACGATTGAAGGAAGCTACATGAAAGGATACAGAAGTAGTAGAAGGAATCCTCAATCTACTCTAGAGTCAAAATCAAAGGTTTGAAAGACTACACACTAAGGACCTTCAGTGCAGGTTAAGTAAGCAATCCAAATTTCAGACTCTTCTCAGCAAACATAATTAAATAAATATTAATAATAAATAAATAAATAGTAAAGGAAAAATAAGGACTTGACCCAACAAGCAAACATAATTAAATAAATATTAATAATAAATAAATAATAAAGGAAGAAAAACATCCTAAGGACTTGACCCAACAAGTAAACATAATTAAATAAATATTAATAATAAATAAATAAATAGTAAAGGAAGAGAAACATCCTAAGGACTTGACCCAACAACTTCATGACTCATCAATGTGTAATAATCATCTATCTTATTCATTATTTATATTACTTGTCCTATCTTGATTTCAGTTTGATTTCAGTTGTTTATCCTTTTTATAGTAAATAAGCATAGTTCATTTCATTGGTATGAGAGCCAATCTTGACCCTTGGTCGCAAACTTTTAACAAACCTTCTTTGATCCAGCCTTTGGCTACCCCATTTTTTCAAAGTTTCTTTGAACATCTGGTCCTTAACCACAACCAGCCCTTCGCCACTTACCACTTACGGGTGAGAAACATCAGTGAAAGGAAACAAATCTTTCCACCACAAAATTGAAAAACAGAAAAAAAATCTAGCTGCTGAAAAAACAATAAAAAGTTCAGTTGAAGGAAAATACCATTCTACTATAAATTTCGAAAGAAGACCAAAAGTCAAGAAGGTTAAATTATTAAAATAATTATCAATGCTATGTGAAGATTAAATAAGAGTCGCCACTGCAAACTTAGCATTGGAGGCGTCGGTGCTATATTGTGTTGTTTTAGTATTTGAACCACAATAATTTTTTGTAGCATCACATCAAAGGGTTTTTATGGAAATAAACGCTTCTACAAAAATAGGGCTACCCAGATATGTGGCAGAGAAATCATTTCGGGGTTCAAATTTATATGAACGGAGCCACCTTTAAATTTAAATTGTGTACATCTCACAGTCATGCCGATGTCTCATATTTTATCCATGATAAATTTCTCCTTTAAATTTAAATTGTGTACATCTCACAGTCATGCCGATGTCTCATATTTTATCCATGATAAATTTCTCATGGCCAAAGCATTGTAATAACATTCACAAATGCCAACCGTGAATGGAAGAAAACTATCTTGTTATACCTGCCGTTGACTACATATTAATCAGGGATTGACCAAAAAAATTGTGAGGTTTTTGTAAGGTCACACTTTAGCAATGGAATTTTTAAATTTTTTTTTTTTTAGACCATCTCATTCGCTACCAAATGAACATATTTTTGCTGACCCGGCGGCGGTTCATAAATGCAAACAAAAGACCCGGCCTTGGTTCATAAATACAAACATATGCTCGTCAGTTTTGATGGCTCATCAGTATCTTCCTGTCACTGCACTGTGCATTGGCTCATCAGTTTCGATGGCTCATCGGTATCCTCCTGTCAGTGCAGCCATCTTTGTTGTAGTCCAGAGCGCATCGTGGCCATTTGCATGGCCATCTTTCTTCACTTCAGCACCTCCGTATTTTCTTTTATTGGTCATGTTATTTTACTTTCCTCTCCCTCCAATTGGACAGTATGCATTTCCCAGCGTGTTACATGTATTCCTGTTATCTCCCATGAGTGATTCAACAACTTCCATTAGAGGCTAGCGCCCTGTTTCGTTGATTCAAAAAAGGCAAGGCAAGTCCTCAACTCAAGACATGGCCTTGATCATGTGCCTCAGCGCAACAGTTTAGGCCTTCACTATCCAAATGCACTGCGTTGGAGATCGTTTCGCCGGAAATGGAGCTGCCCCGGCAGCGACAGGAAGAAGAAGAGAGGCCCCAAAAGTGCATCCGATCTGGAATTCCAAGAGCTAAAAGGCTTTATGGAGCTTGGCTTTGACTTCAGCCAGGACAAGTTGAGCCTGCAACTACTGGTTATTCTCCCTGGGTTGAAGCGCTTATTAATTGATCATAATATCCACAAGAAAATAGAGTTTCGAGAATCGCCCTTGGAAAACTGGGAACTGCCAAGCCTAAATGCAACAGGAGTGGACTTAAAAGAACATCTCAAGCTCTGGGCTCGTTCTGTAGCTTCATCACTAAAATGCTAGTTCAAAGAGTAGGCGAAAATTTTGCTCAGTAGAACTCTTTAGCAAAGGTTTTGAAAAGTTGGATGCTCATGCACCGCTCTGTTTGGTGATATTCCTTGCCATGGTATGCACTTCCTCGGAACTCTATGATTATAATTAGGACACCATAGTTATTCTTTCGATTTTTTTACCAAACATTTTTTAACTTCTTTTATATTGTATGCAACATAAAAGAAAGATATTCCGGCTTTCACTTAAAACATTTTTTGAAAAGCAGGAAATTTAAATTCCTTGTTCGAGCCTAATAGTATCAAAATATTGGGAGGAGAGTGCAAATAATTTAGAATTTTACAGACTAGTCTAATGACGTTTTCCAATAGTAAGTAAAAGACAGGAACAATAATTTCAATTTGTGCCCAATAGTATACAAAAAAGCAAATAAATTAGAGTGAATGGAAACTCGTCAATTATTTTCAAAGTGCATAAAAATAATGTTACAGGTCATTAAAAAACATAGATAGGGAGCTAACCTAGCTCTTGCATTCCTCCCAGTTATCATAAATGCCATGGATTCTACACGTGCTGACCACGTAGAAATTATTTGTTTGAATCCAACTGGGAGAGACCGATGCTATCACTGACCGACAAAGAATGGATATGGGTAAGCACCCAACTCCCTGGTGATATTGTAAGCTGCTGTAACTATCTCTTTTGGTGGTGAAAAAGCATCGAGCTCCTCCAAACCTTATTTTCTCTCTGCTACCCATGAACCAGGTCACCGCGCTAATGCCATCAACAATGTTCATCCTGTCCGAGTGTCGAGGACTTGGTTATAAATTGGTCACTTGTCTAAAATTTCAATTTGGTTTTGGGATTTATATAATGATGCCTTGTCTATTTTCTCTCTTCAATTTATTATATAAAGATGCCTTGTCCATTCATCAAATTACATATAAATATATTAATAAATTAATTTTGAACCTACTTTAAGTAATTCCTTCGTTTACGCATTCTAACCAACCACAAAGCCAAAGAGATCCATCACACACATAATCATCAGGCAACACAAAGATGCTTACTTACACATCAATCTAGGGATGGTGAAAGCTCAAAAGCATTTATCATTCATTAAAACATTGCAAAGAGGTACAACAACAAATAGAATAACAGAGTTAGAGAGTCTCTAAACTGATAGATAATAATAGATATGAGGAACTCCCTGCTATCAATGACAAGGATGCTACGTGACAAGTTCCTTTAAGACCATCTTCTCAATGACTAAAGTTTAGGCAATGACTGCTATCGTCTTCGAATGGGTATGTGCATGTCCCATGACCTACAACATAAAATGATCATTTTTTTTCTCAATATTATTGCATAGAATTCCCCCCTTTTTACCTTAATAGTTAGATGATAGCCTTGAGAGACTCAAAACAATTTGAACCTATGAAATATGGGAACCTTCCCATTGGAAATACGCCTTTGGTAGATGGTTCAATTAATCAAGTTAACATTTAAGGTTTGTTGAAATAAATATATGTTATTTTTTTATAAGGAAAACCTCATGGGATCCCCATATTCTACAAAATATTTAGATGGAGGGTAGCATAATCATAAACAATAATTGTATCTATTAACAACCCAATAAGACTCAATCAGATTCGAACCTTGGTGAGACAAGAACTGGAGACTTGACAACAAAATCTTCCTTAAAATAGTTCATTTGAATTGATTGAGCTAACCCACTAGGATTTTAATTGAATGATGTGAGTGTGGGATTTGATCCACTTACACGTGCATAGGTCACATGACCATTTAATATTATCTCTCTAGGTGCAACCACCATTTTACCACTACCTCAATGTGACCTCGTGGCTCTAGGAAAATCCCTTATAGGAATCGAATGTTGCCAACTAGTGAAAACTCCTCACTCCTTAACTGACATGTTCATAGTGGTATATGGTCCAACTAACATGTTCATAGTGATATGAAGTAGATCACTATAAAGTTGGATGGTAACGCAGGTGTTGTCTCCTTGACTGCAAGCAAAATTAATAGCGGATGGCAAGGCAAACACATCTGCATTGGCATCTACACCACACCACAATTTGGCCTTGTAGGGTGGAGGCGTAAGAGGGAGAGGCTTATATTGCGAATCCTGGAGCTTCCCAGTGAGATCGATCTCATACATCATGGATCCTTTTGGATACACAAAACCCCAATGCCTCTCAGTCCCCGGTCCAAGTTTTGATTCTCATTAAACAATGAAAAAATGTATGTGGGGATGAATTGATTGGGCCTACGAGGGGTTCCCATTGGAGGATATGCAAGCATTCTTCTTATAACCCTTCGGTTATAATGGGCTGCATTAAAGATGTTGGCACCCAACTGACTAAGGTCATCGGCATTGGGCCATCCAGTGTCAACTATGGCCAACCTAATGTCCTCATAACACAGTTTGCTCATTGCAGCTACAATCACATCAAACTACTAGTCCAACACATTGGTATACACAAGGCCATTGGGGTCGGTGTACTTTTTGTCATGATTCCCAAAATTGGCATATTTCAAAGGTATATCGTCAGGATCAAAAGAATAAGGAAAGTAAGGTTACACATCCATAAAAAAATAGGATCTCGTTCTATTTAGAAACTCGAGCATTGGTTTCATGACACTTTTTGCAATATCATCCCAAAAAACACCAGATGATGGAGGAAATCCTTATATAGGAACTGAAGAGGC
>ML785640.1:279529-294795 GCA_009831015.1 Picea engelmannii | reverse complement strand
GGAAAGTAAGGTTACACATCCATAAAAAAATAGGATCTCGTTCTATTTAGAAACTCGAGCATTGGTTTCATGACACTTTTTGCAATATCATCCCAAAAAACACCAGATGATGGAGGAAATCCTTATATAGGAACTGAAGAGGCAAGCATATCCATAGCCAAAGGGGTTCCTACCTTGATATGATTCAACTTATATCTAAGCAGAGCTTGCCTGATCCTCTGCATAGTGGGCACTCACTGGTACCTTGTCTGTTTGTTGGTGTAGTTTGTTAAAACTTCATTCCCCACCAGGATTATATTGATCTTGGTTGCAAGATAGAAGTAAGCAACATTTTTGTTCACCCATTCGTCTGCGAATAACTGGCTGGGCGAGACACTGTCAATAAATTCATTCCTAACCATCAGAGAGACCTTAATACCAGTGTGAGAGAGTGCCTTAAGGATTCTTGGATCAATACTATAGATTTTAACCCTGCCAATCTTCATTCTTTGGATCAATTGCATCGCTTCTTGTACTAAGGGTAGGTTGTCGCCAAGCGACCCATAAGCGATACCAATGGTGTATTTCTCTATATCTGTGCATCTTCTATTCTTTCCTTCATGTATTAACCTTGGTTTCTCTTTATTTTATATTATTTTTACCATGTTTGATGCTTGACAAATTTAGAATCCAAAGCATGTGCATACATATACGAACACTACTTGTGCCTAAAGTCATCTCAGAGTTTCTTGAGTTTCTTGGATGTCAGATACATGTGGATTCTTCTTGCAAGACTAACAAAATATAATAGAAAAAAATTATATGAATTATATATGGGAAACAATGTGAGTTACACAAAAAGATTGAGAGCCTCTCGATTGTAAGCATATTTGTGGATTCCATTGTTAACAAAATATAATAGAAAAAAATTATATGAATTAGAAAAAAGTCATATGAATTATATATCAGAGTTACACATAAAGATTGAGAGCTTCTGGGTTGTAACATATTTGTCAATTCCATTGTTAACAATTTGAGTTACACATAAAGATTGAGAGCTTATGGGATGTAACATATTTGTCAATTCCATTGTTAATGGTAAAAATAAATAAATAATGGAAATTGATATATGTCATGTAAAAAAACCCTACAGAGAAAAAATCTTTATAGAAATCCATTTGAATGGCTTGGGCAGATGGACATACCACCATTCTCTTGTTGTACACAGTAACAACAACAAAATTCTAAAATGCTGTAGATTAATCATTCAATTAATCATTGAATACATTGAGGTATTAGCCACGATGGACACGTGAATGACATGCATTTAGTAGCATAATGGTGGACACATGAATTACACACATTTAATAGCATAACGATAAAGCAAGCTTAATATTATATATAAAAAATAATATGTTTTTACAAAACCATATATCAAACACTGTTTTTGCAACTTGTCACAAATTATGTAATTTAATCTTATCATGACTTTAAATCATTCACCCCTTCCAATGCTTGCACATTTATTCATAAATTATGAAAACCATATATCAAACACTGTTTTTGCAACTTGTCACAAATTATGTAATCTAATCTTATCACGACTTTAAATCATTTGCTCCTTCCAATGCTTGCACATTTATTCATAAATTATGTCAGCTTGTAAATCTATGTACTATTGTCCTATGGACAGTCGCAAATTTAACTTATCTGTGTACTATTGTTTTGTGGACCGTCACAATTGTTTATGACATCTTAGTTTGGCACTTTCCTTACTATTAGTTGTAAGTTTGACTTAAATTTTTCTTAGATTTCCAATGTAGAGCTTAGGAAAATCTCAATAATGTTTAAAAAAAAAATTAAAATAAATGAAAAACCTTCATCTTTTTGTCATCCTATTGGCATTCAACTTCAAAGTGTTATTTCCATGGTGACGCCATGAATTAATTGTGAATTATAATTTTCGCTCTGATCAAGACCGAATTCTCGGTTCCCTCACTCTGATTCTCAATGCCCTGGTTGAGTATTGATGAACACCCAACTGAGTATTTATTAACATCTTGTTCACCTTACCAAGTTCCCACTGCCTTTGTCTCGACTTTGTTGTTCGAGCTCATTGCCTCTGCCTTTTCCACCCAACTCACAACTTACACTGCCTTCTTTGATGGAACCGCTTAACCATGCTCCTTCACTACTCCTTTGGTAGCATCTATATTTCCAAACTATTTTAGGAACTTAAATTATGCGGTAGCATCTATATTTCCAAACTATTTCGGCAAGTATAGATGCAATTGCATTGCCTTGTTGGAACATAAACAAGTTATTGTATCGGGTAATGTACCAACTGCAATCAAAATCAGAATCAATTTACAATTATCGGGTAATGTACCAACTACGATCAAAACCAGAATCATTGATTAGGTAAATTGATATATTCCCAAGATGTGACATATTTTCGATTTTTATCGAATTGTTCAAAAATCATCAAAATCATAGGAAAAAAAGGCGTTGTCAAAACATTCGAATTTTTGAACTTTTTTACTGTAATTCGGTGAAACAGATCTTGGTGAAATCGCCATTTTCTATTGTTTAAATTGCATTTTTGAATGCATAAATAGATTTAGCTCCCTGAAAAACCCTCGAGACACTTGAATGATACAGACTCAATCACTCAAATCTAGAGTTCCAATAATTTTTGGCCCGATTTTGGTCAAAATTGATCGAAAAATATGATCATAAAAATGCCAAAAGTCGAAGGTTTAAACTACGCGAAAAAAAAACATAACCATCATTTAGGATTAATTTCATCATGAGAGTTGACAAGTAATATTTCACTATTTGGGATGTAAAAATATATCGCATGTATAAAAGCATTAAAGAAATACGATTTTGAAGTTTACAAATACAACTCTTATTTCAAGATAAAGACCTCAAAAGGGCATATATTATATGCTATAAGGAGAAAAAGTTATTAAAAACAAAAATTCTATTATACATATACGAAATAGATGAGTAAAGAAGTTTTGTTAACTTCAATCAACAAAGAGTACCATACACATACAAGTATATACCTTAATATTTCATCTTATTTATATTTGCTCAACACACACACATATATCATATCATCTTATTTATATTTAGAAGATCATATCATCTCATGTTTTCAACCATCATCAATTCAAAAATGAAAGATTATGAGAAAGTAGTACTCGTTAGAATGAAGGTATAAACTTCCTATGCTTTGAGAACAAATAATTATAAATGTAATTAAATAAATAATACTAATAATAAATAAATAGTAAATGAAGAGAGACATCCTAATTAAGTACACGACGAAATGAAAGGACATGACCCATAAATTTTGTGAATTGTCAATGTGTATATATACCATCACATAGATCATTGTAATCATCATATGTCTTATTAATTATTTAGATTAATTTTCCTAAATGGATTTCAGTTGTCTATTATTATGTCGGATATTTCTTCAGTAAATGAACATTGTTCATTTTAGAAGGTCGAGATGACCCAAGTTTCAAGTCAGAATTCTAATGCCCACTACAATGACAAACTCGATTGATTCCAAGAAGAAGCAATAAAATGGAAACATGAAGTTGAAACCAAAGCTCGAGATGTTATTTCAGTCTATAAACACCACTAGGTAATTAATAGATTTGTTGGCCCTCGACCAAGTTTTGAGGAAACATTGGTCGTGTTTGACCATTTTTGGGACTTCGACAGGCTGGTCGAAGACGGAGCGCCCAGACGAAGCGGAGATTGCGATATCTCTCTCATTTTGCGGGCTTTTTGGGATTTTAGGGTTTATGTAACGGGTATGGGATGTCGACCCATGGGTTTACCCATGTTTAGGCCTCTTTTGTAATGTATAAATAATTAGCTAAGCGATGTAAGAAGTAGTTCTGATCGTCTTTGTGCAAGAACCTGTGAAGGTTGCTAAGTGCGAATAGTTGTGAATACTTTGTGCATACTGTATGTTGAGACTTGCAGAGCTAAGTGCAAGTGATTGTAAGAAGGCTCTGTGCTTGATAGGAGTTGGCTTTGTGCCTTGACCTAACTCAGGGAAGGAGGATATGGCGAGGTGTGCACAGATCTTCTGTCCTTTGCGGAGTTGGCTCTGTGGCTTTGTGCACAGAAGCATAAGACTGTAAGAAGCCTGAAGACTAATAAGAAGAGAAGAATATTGGTGGACGTAGCCCCACACTGGGGTGAACCACGTATTTCCTGTGTTGATGTGCTTTGTGCAATGTTATTGATGTTGTTTATGTGGTTATTTGCTCAGTGCTATTGATGTTATGGATAATTAATGCATCTGATTTTGTAGCTTAGTGCTTAATAATGTGAATGAATGCTAGATATGAGTTAATGCTATGTGCCCGGTGCTTGAAAGTACTTGATCTTGCTTATTACTGTGCTGATCTAGATCTAGGGTTTAATCTGCGATGTGAATGAGGTTCAAGATATAATGCATATTATTGGCTAAGTGCTATGTTAAAGTGTTGTAATCACAGATCTGTATCCCAACTTGGTTGTAGACACCTTAGTCCTGCAACCCCCCCTGCCTCTACCTCGGGTGAGACTTCATCTACTTCGTAGGTGTTGCCAAAAGGGCTGGTCGTTAGGGTTTTGTTGGTGTGCCGTTGAAGCGTTGAAACCTGGGTCTGCCCCTCTGCCAACAAGACTATAAGAGTAGCTTTCATTAGTCTCAATTGAACATAATGAGAATTTATAATTCATCAACAATGAGAATATGAAATTGAAGGTAGATTTGTTAAAAAAAATGCAAGAGACCATTGAAGAGGTTGAAGAGTTAGCCAAGATGACAAATACATGTGAAGAAATTGTTGAGAAATATGATCAGATGATAGCATGCAGACTACTTGCCAGGGTCTATGCATTGTACTTAAAAGAACATTAGTACAAATTTTAAATTAAATGTTGCGTATCGATGATAAAACATATTTCCAAAATCCTTTGGAATTTTATAATTTGTATTATGATATCACTTCAAAGAGGAGAAATCTTCTATGTGAATTATACCATGAACATTAAAAAAAGTTCCTTGAACCTCACAATTTTCAGTGTAAAAGAGCAGAAAGATGAGGACACCCTTGCAATAGTCAAGGAAGAACTAAAAAATAAATCACAAATTGAGACAACTTGCCTCAGAGAAACAAAAATATTGGTAAAAATAATTGAACATAAAGATAGGTTGATTAGGGTTAAGGTAAGTTCTAATGACCATAAATATGGCATACTCAACAAAACTCCAAGATTAAAAGGGTCAAGAATATTTATCAATGAAGACCTCATTTCAAAGGACCAAGATGAATTAAGGAAGGAAGTTCAAAAGATGAAAGAAGCCAGGGAGGAAGGGAAATGGGAAATCATTTAGAATCCTAAGGCTATTATTAGGGATAGAGACCAAAAAGATAATAATGCATGACAATTTTAGACACTCTAGATCCTCTCTTGGAACTGTCGTGGTTTTGCATGGAGTAAAGGGCCTATACTAAGTTAGATCTTGAGTGATATTGATATTATTTTCTTGGTTGAAACTTGGGAGCATGAAGAATCTAAGGTCCCTAATATAGAAGGATTTGTTTTGTGGTCAACATGGAACAAAAAGTCCTCCCATAGAGGGGTTGGAGGCATAGCTTGTTACATAAAAATGAACATCTCTCCTCACATTTGGCTCCATAAGAAAGATCCTCTCAATCAATACATATGGATGGAGATATCATATATTAATGCTAAGAAAGATTTATATAGCAATATGTTATTTCGTACATATTAACTCTACTTTCTATACAAAAAACAATCTAGATAAGAACCGTCCCTACAAAATCTTAGAGCAAGATATCTACAATATGAAAAATAAAAGTAATGATTCCAACCCTAATCCTCTATGGCTAGATGATGACCTTGTTTTAGCTAATGGATATAAAAGAAACTCTGAAGACCTAATCAATAATTAGTTTGGTACTAAGTTAATTAAGAACTTGTTGAACCCATTTCATGCTTTTCTTTTTTCCCTCCCTTGCTCTATTTTCCCACCTTCTTCACACCCTTTCTTTCCCCTTCTATATTTTTCCTTTTCCCATTTCCTCTTTATCCCTTATTTTTCCCTTCCTTGGTTACTATACTTAACCATTTTCACGTTTGCGGACCTTCAGACTCGCGGACTGTCGCACATGTATTCTTTTCCATTCACCTAAACATAAGTCCACTCAACACTTAGAATTATTTTGTGTCTCAGACTTTCGAGATTTAGGACTTGCGGACCTCTGTGATACACTTCCACGCTCCATTGTTCGCCTGGTACTTTTTGATACTTAGCCATTCCATACTTGCGGACTTTCGGGCTTTCAGACTTGTGGGCCTTCAGACTTGCATATCTGTCTTTATATGCTATTTTCCAACCCCGATGCTTCACCATTACCCATCCCTTCACATTTTTCAATGTCACATTTATTGTTATCCCTATGGACCCAACTACCAAATTTATTGTTGAGGTGGTCGTTAATTAATAATGCTGTTATCTAGGCTACTGATAGTTATTTTGAGTTAATGTTTTCATAAAATAAATCTAACTCAAGTTCATTTTACTGTGCAAAATAATATCTCAAGAAAAGCTGGAAAGCTTCGTTGGGACAACCATGAAAAAAAAATCGTTCTGTGGGGATACCTTGAACCTCTTTGCTAGAGAAGATCAAAATTATCACTGGTCGCTCTCCTACTGGTATTACTCGAAATTGCTGGATAGAGAAAACAACAAAGTATGGACGTCGAGAATAGTTCTGGTCGGGTGTGTTCTAGAATTTTTTGAGTGCAAGGACATCGTCACCTGGTGTGTTGATAAAATCGTTCAAAATATAAGAGTTATTGCATTACATAATAGTTCTCCTATCTCATTGGCACTTTCAATATTTAGGGTAATGCTGAAATTGCTAGAGCCAAACCTAGTCTACAAAGGAGAGGAAGAGAGAAAATTCCTGAAAAGAAATAAAAATGGATTGGAGCTTCTCTAGGAATATTTGCATGACCGTGCCACAATTATTGAAGACATATCAAGAATTCATGTGAGTTCTTTAAAGGATCCCTATAAGGAAATTGCCTGGTTATTTACTAGAATTGCTGGCCAAAATTCTACAGAAACAATTCCTCGACTGGCATTGTACATATTACATTTTTTTGTCCACGAAAATACTATCTTCGACTGGGTGAAGATAATCTCAAATGAAATCACTGCACAACTCAGTAATTTAAATTATGATAAAACATTTTATATGTCATCTTATTTGATATTTTCCATTACATATTGTCATACTTTTGAGGGATTAAACATTGATCGGAGAATTAAAATAAAAGTTGACCCTGTGACTATGTGGTACCAAGATTTGTGTAAGCAGAGGGTCAACCATAATTTTTATGAGGTGTATTTATATTTTGTATCTAAGTTCAAGAAACTATTATTTGGGGAAGACACTTCACGATTGCCATTGGAAGCTACAACTTTTCTGAAGGGAAGAGGAGTTCTGGAAAAAAATGGAAGATTATAATATTATTAGGGTTTTCTGCTCCATTGAGAAACCTATTTTCCTTCCCTATTATATATCTGACAAACTATTTATCATTGAAATAGCCCAAGAATATAAATTCTGGTTCCATATATTGTCTGACAAAAGGAAGAAGCAGTTCATACCTCTGCCATGGAAAGTTGGTGAAATTCTTCTACGGGGAATTTCCAAGATTGATGAATATGCTGCCTATTTTGAGAACTCCGACCTAAAATTTGTAGAAGAAATCAAGGGTTTTGACCCAAACCACCTTTTTTATAATCACTTGCTTTCAATTAGGCTTGGCCTTACATTTTTAAAATCATCCATTAGTGAAAATGATCAATTTTTAAGAAAATGACAGTCACCATCCTAGTGACCATGAAGTCGATAGAAACTCAGAAGACATAGAAACCATCATAAGAAAAACATAACATCATAAAGAAAGAGGTAGACCCTCAAATGAAAAAAGCATCCAATCACCAACTGTCTCTAGGAGGAGTGCCTTTCCAAACGAAAATCCACAACCAGGAACATCCCATGCGAGGAAAATCCAAAGCAGTAATTCAGGAGATGATGAAGATAGGAACCCTCCTAAAGGGAACCTAGAAAATCCCCATAAACTGAAGGTCAAAAGAAAAATAACTAGTTTACAACAGGAAGGGGATGAGACACATGCTCATGAAGATGACTTATTATTGGATAACATGGACCTAGATGTGGATATTGAAAACATTACTTTTCCATATGTTGAAGTATCAGCTCGAGAAAATGTACATCTTGTTTCTGCACTCATGATCCATGATGAAACTTTTTCTGATGAGGAGACATTTGCTGTACAAAATGCATCTTTTGATAAAGATTCTAAAAAATTAGTTTTTGAAAGAACTATAAAAAATAAGAGTGGTAAGCTACAGACCACCATTGACACACGTGATATGTTACCTTCAAAATTATTATCCATTCATAGAGTTAGAGAAGACACCCTCGATGTTTCAATCACACACATGGAAGAAGAGAACGCCCAATTGAGAGAAAAAATCAAAGAGTTGGAGGAAACCCTCATTCCTCGACCTATCTTGGCTTCTCCTGTTTCCATGATTCATCCTGCAAAGGTTATTCAAGAAAAACCAGAATCAAGTTCGAGGGTCAAAGGAATTTCCAGTTTAATCACGACCACTCGAAATTTTGTTGAACAAAATATTAAGAAGAGGATGCCATTAATTGTGGAACTATGGGATATGACAAAGAGTTTTGCTTCCCTTGGTTTAAAAATTCAAAATACCAAGGAATATTTAAATTCAGACTTAACAAATGATGAAGGGTTCTATACTGATGGAGTTGTGCTGTTCACAACTAGAGTGTTGGAGATACTTCACACACACCTAGGATTTCTTTTTCCTAAGGTTTTCCCTATGTTTATTAGTCATTATTCAATCTCCTATAGTTTAGGGAGAATATTCCTCTAGGAGAATATTCTCTTCAGTTCACACTTTAGTTTGATCAGTTGAGTGGAGTCTAGATGCCACATTGGGATTATCACCATGTAGCATTGGGATCATCACCAAATAATGTGCATTGTCCTTGGGATCATCACCAGACTAGCACGTTATTCATTATTCCCCGATCTCCTCCTCACTTCACTCTGTTTCAGTCAGTTAACTGAAGACCGAGAGACTAGTTAACTCATACTAGGTGGAAATTCACTCCCATAACTACCTGAGAGATTAGACTAGGTGGCAGTTTACTCCCGTAACTACTAGCGCGTGTCCAGATCACTCTATACCACCACTATGGCGCATTGGCTTATCCTCTAGTGTGAATTAGTTGAGTTATACAGAGTATATAATGTGTAAATTATCATTCATTATTTTGGTTAATGAGAATTCTTCCATTCTTTCTGTCATGTTTCTCTCTTCTCATATTTCCTTTGCAAACTGTGTATGTCATTTGCTAGCTAGATCTATTCCGTGTAGGTTCAACACATTTACATGGTATCAGAGACGATGGACTACTAGGGAAAAGACACACCAAATTATTTTTGCAGGTACCGAAGATTGAAGACAATGGAAAAATGGAATTTCCAAAAGAATTCATTACAAAGTACAATTTATTTGCATGGAAGGAGAAGATGATAATGCATCTTCGAGGCAGAGGATTATACAGGTTAACCATGAACACAAAAATCGAACCAACATCATCCATAGAAAAATCCAAGTATCTAAATCGAATGGATAAAGCGTTTGGAACTATTTGCAATATCATTTCTCCTGAACTCCTCTTTCACATATACTCCTATAAAACTCCCAATGAAGCCTGGACCACCATGGAAGGGATTTTTGGAAAACAGGACAATATGAGGGGACACATGATCGATGTGGAATTGCTCACTTTGGATCCAAAAAACTTTGACAATTTCCAAGATTTCTTTACCAAATATAAGGATTTATTGTCGCAACTCAAGGCTTGCGGGGTTGATAAATCTAAGGAGAAGAAACAAATGGTTCTTACCATTCTCTCCAAACTTGGTCTAGAATGGTCCAGAATAATCAGTGTTTGTATCTAAATTTCATTCAGTTAGGCTCTCCTCTGGAACCACCTGGACGATGCCCTCTCTTGAGGCCTTTATAGAGTCTCTGACATGAGAGCAGAACAAGCTCATCAATATGGGAAAAATCAAAGGCCAAAAAGCACATGCACTTACTGTGCAAGATGGTAGTGGTCATCAATATCAAAAATCTAAAGACAAAGATAAAAGGAAAGCACATGCAAATCCAGAGAAGGAAGGGTACTCAAAACCCTTCAATGATGCCTCCGGATCCAAAGGTGGAAAGGGAAGAAAATGGGAGAAATGCACTTACTTCCATAAAATATTCCATCAAGAATCCACATGTATGCAAAAAAAGATAGATCAAATGGCCCAAATACTTCAAAAAAACAACCTTGGAGATCGCATCCTCGAGGGTGCCAAGAAGAAGAAGCCAAAAGATCAGAATCTCAAGAAAGGAAATTCTAGCCATGCTTTGATTTCCATCAACTCCTCTCCCGATGATTGGATCGTAGATTCAAGTGCATCACACCACATTGCTACCACAAAAGAAGTCTATTCTTCATTAGATGCATGCAAAGGTCCTTCTATTTTGATGGAGGAGAACTCTCCATTCGAGGTCACCGACGAAGGAAGAATTGAATTCACAAACAAAAGATTTGAGAATGTGCTACACGTTCTCAAAATTTCCATCAATCTTCTCTCCGTGTATCAGATGGCAAACTCTGACACTGGAAAGAGTCCTATTCACACCTGATGCAGTGGATATCTATGACATGCAAACCAATTCCAAGGTTGCTACCGGTGAGGTAAATCATCAATCTAGACTCTACACATTTTCTGAATTTATTGAACCGGATTCTGCATTACTGCTTACCCATGCTGATGAAAGAAGTAGGATATGGAATGAAAGGTTCGGGCATTTAAATTTCAGATATATGCAACAACTTAGCAAGCATGGAATGGTTGATGGTCTACCTGACATCCACTTCTCCAAAGGAATTTGTGAGGGATGTGTTCTTGGAAAACACCCTCATGATAAATTCGACAAAGAAAAGACTTAGAAGGATTCATTTCCTTTATATTTGATCCATAGTGACCTCATGGGTCCTTTTCTTCATCCATCAATCAACAAAGCAAGGTACATGCTCATTTTTGTTGTTGATTTCTCATGCTTCACATGGATTTTGTTTCTCAGGCAAAAATCAGAGGTCTTTCAACACCTCAAAGATTTCAAATCTCTTGTTGAGAGTATTTCAAAGTCCTCTGAACAGATAATGGGGGAGAGTATTTCAACCATGAGATACATAATCTTTGTCATGATGAAAGGATTCTTTTTCCACAGACAGTTCCCTATACTTCGCAACAAAATAGAGTTGCTGAGCAGAAAAATAGATCTCTAAAAGGGATGGCATCTTGCATGCTACATGCAAAGTCACTTCCACATATATTATGGGATGAAGCACTTAATTGTGAAACCTACATCCAAGATAGATCTCCCCATAGATATATCAAGGATAAGACTCCCTACGAGGCTTGGAGTGGCCTCAAACCGAAAGTGACCCACTTCCATATTTTCGGTTCACGTGCATGGGACAGGATTCCCTCTGAGAAGAGGAAGGCACTTGATCCACAGAGCACAGAGTTTATCTTTGTTAGATACCTCAAGGGTGTGAAGGCATACAGACTCATTGATCTTTCCTCAGACTGAATCATCATTGAACGAAGTGTCCAATTCGAGGAAAGTGTCTCACATGTACCTGAGCAACTGCATGCATACACTTTTGTTCTTCCACCTGTCAGATATGATAAGCATGCAAATGCCGACTCTTCTTCAGATGAGATTTATGATTCATAGGATTCATATGATACATATACAGAGTCAGTACAGTTAGATGTAGAGTCAGTGCATTCATATGCAGATGCAAAGCTAGAGCAGAGGCCCAAGTGGGCCAAGACTGCTCTTCAGGATGCAGGAGATCTTGTTGGGGATCCAACTGATACTAGGAGGATTCGATCTGATTTCAAGGAGCCTCCTCTTACACTCACTACCACTGAAATGATGCCACCCAAGCATATTTTCTTGGTTTAGTCTTCAAATCCACATTCCTATGGTGAGGTTGCTGGAAATCCCTTTTGGGAGTCCTCCATGCAGGAGGAGTACAACTCCCTCCTTGAGAACCAGACTTGGGATCTAGTTCCCCTTTCTTCAGGAAGGAAACTTGTCAGGTGCAGATGAGTCTACAGGATCGAGAGCGTAGTGGATGAGAAGGTTACTAGATACAAAGCCATGCTAGTTGCCAAAGGCTTTCAACAGGTGCATGGCATTGACTATGATGAGATCTTCACTCCAGTAGTGAATATGAATTCCATACATTTGGCACTTGTGATTGTGACAACCAAGGGATGGGAAGTCCATCAGATGGACGTGAAGAATGCATTTCTTCATGACGATCTCTCTGAGAAGATCTATATGGAGTAGCCCCAGGGATTTATGTAGGATTCATCTTTGGTCTGTCGACTGAAGAAGTCTCTTTATGGCCTCAAGTAGGCTCCGAGGGCATGGTATGCCAAGATGGACTCCTACCTGCTGTCATAAAACTTTGTACATTGTAAGTCAGACATGAATGTTTACATGCTCAGGATGATTGATTCACTTCTACTCCTAGTTCTGTATGTTGATGATTTGCTGATCACCAGTTGCTCAACTTCAACAATTGTTGTAGTCAAGAGGATTCTGCATCACAGGTTCTTGATGATGAACATGTTGTTGATTAATTGGGTTGGTTTTCATTGATGTCAACCCTTGAAGAAAGTCCGATAGAAAATTCCGGTAGCACAAAGGTATGGGTAATGGACCCAAGTTTGTTTGATGTATAATGGTATGAGTTTTAATATATTTGCAAGTAAGACTATTCTAGATGGATATTGCATGTCATTCCATTTCCGGTGGTATGTGGAACGTCACATAACTCCTCACGGTTAGAGAGTTATGGCCATGTGAAGTTGGAGAACCCTCTTGAGTTATCTAGAAGCCCCTAAAAGGTCAAAGAAGTCAAAGTGGTTACAAAGAATAAATTATTTAAATAATAAATGTTGGATTACTGAGAGGGGGGGGGGGTGAATCAATAATAGTGCAATAATAATCCTTTTTCTCCAAATTAATCCAAGTGTTATATCAATGTAGTATTATTATCCAATAATGAGCAATAAGAAATGAACAATCACACACATACACAATACACCAGTGTTTTACGTGGAAACCCAAATCGGGAGAAAACCACGAAATGATTTTTCTTATATGTCTTGAAGAATTACATTCATTAGAAACATCAACTTCCTTTGTTTTCTAGCTGCAACTGGAAGGAGGCTTCAACCCCCTAGTTTCTCAGGCTACAACCTGAGGGAAGATCCAACTCCCCAATTCTCTGGCTACAACTAGAAGGAGGATACAACCCCCCATGTTCTCCAGCTACAACCGGAAGGTGGCTACAACCACCTGTCCTTGCCCCATCCAACCTCCTTGAAGTAGAAGTAGAATGATGGGATCACTGCCAACTTGTCACTGTGAGATATACTGCTGTACAACGGTATCAACCTATACCACTAACCTGTATCCAATCTGTACAACTGCCTTGTAATCAATATGTACTTGAACTGAACATGTATCTACAAAAATACAATAAATATGCGACCTGTAGTGTTGCAACCCGCATATGTACACTACCAAACTATTATGCAGCCTGCGTATGCCTTATGAAAACTACAGTTTCCTTTTCTTGAAAACTTTTGACCTTCTATAACTTCTTTCACATAGATCTGTAACCTGTCACTTTATCCATACTGTAACTGTACCCTGTGCATGCATCCTCATATATAAACTTTACTCAAGGCACATGTGTCTCTCTCTAGTCATGTGTCATATAGGT
Organism: Picea engelmannii; assembly: GCA_009831015.1. Lineage (NCBI taxonomy): Eukaryota > Viridiplantae > Streptophyta > Pinopsida > Pinales > Pinaceae > Picea > Picea engelmannii. The sequence goes on along the minus strand of ML785640.1, from coordinate 280,762 downwards.
ATGTGTAATCATGAACAAGTATACTATCCCTCACATGATCTTAGTCATCAACCCCTTTCTGATATTCAGTCTCTTAATACATCAACTACTACACAAATACAGGCTCTAAACCATGTACCATAAAAAAACTTAGCCATATTCCAAGAAATACAAGATGTGCCTCACAAGAAGTATCAATGATGAATATACCAACACTGTATTTCTGTAGATCTGACTTATGCAGAAGATCCCATGAAGCCACTAGTCTCTCTAGGAAGAATCCTCAAATCTCCCTTTCCATTCCTCATGCATACATCAAAATCCAACCATTCATAGAAATAAGACATACCTTTTGAACCAATGGATGGATCTGATGTATCTGATCACTTTAGTCCTTCCCAGGAGCTTGATCTCAGAATCTAGAACTTCTGCATCTTCATCTTCTCAAGTTTCCATGACTTTATCAACATGTATGCTCCCAATACACAAACAACCCGCATACCGTACACACCCTATACACAGACAACCCACATACACACACCCTATACAAAGACAACTCGCGTACGCACCAAAAAATAGGGTTTTCTGTATTTGTTGTAATTTCGATAATTTCGCCGTCAACCCTTCGTGCTGCCTCAGACGTTCACCACTTCAGATGTATCCACAAGTATTTACAAGAATCTTTACACAAGAAAATAGATAAAAAATATGTACAAGTGTGTTTTTTATGAATGAGCTTTGCCTCTTATTTATATCTTCATGTAGACTTACACTTTCCTTATTTTAGGGATTCTTCATTTAAAATAATTTATTTTGCAAAGAACTTTGACCCTTGGGGGATTCTATAAGAGTTATGAGGGGTTCTCCAACTTCATATGGTCATAACTCTCTAACTGTGAGGAGTTATGTGACGTTCCACATACCATTAGAAATGGCATGACAAGCAATATCCATCTAGGATAGTTTCACTAACAAATTCACTATCCTTCATCTCATTATTGCACAATTAAGCATGGGTTCTCTCACTCCACAAAGCGTCTTCCCGTGAGGGCTTTCACCATAAGGGGACCACTTTGGAGTTCGTCCATATTTACTTCTTATCAACCATGACAAGACAATAATGAGTCATTTTTACATAAAATAATCTTGGGTATGTGTTATATTCTTTGCACGAATAGTAGTGTTTGAGTGTATGCGCTGGGCGTGCAGGGGGGTTAGAGGGGGGGGTGCAGGGGTCCGGGGGCAGCGCCCTCG
>ML785640.1:235254-252980 GCA_009831015.1 Picea engelmannii | reverse complement strand
CTTATCATATAAAGAAAAAGAGGTTTTTACCCTGTATGGGTTTCCTCGGGAATTATTTGTCTCTGTCTTCTCATATATGTGACTGATGTTGAATGTGCCTTTGTTTATTTCACATTATTGTGATTATCATTGAGTGCCCTGTAAAGATTTTAAAAGAAGCATGATTGTTTAAGCACGGTAACAACTGATTCACCCCCCCTCTCAGTTGTCCAACAGATAGGGGGTTATAGCCTCCTTCTGGTTGTAGCCAGAGAATAGGGGATTTGGAGATTCCCTCAGGTTGTAGCCTAAGAGACTAGGGGGTTGGAGCCTCCTTCTAGTTGCAGCTGGAAAACAAAGGAAGTTGGTGCTTCCAATGAATGTAATTCTTAAATACATATAAGAAAAAACATTCTGTGGTTTTATCCCACTTTGGGTTTCCATGTAAAAACACTGGTGTACTGTGTATGTGTATGATTTCTCATTTGTTCATTGTTTATTTACTCAACAACTATTGGATGATAATTCTACTTTCATTTAACACATATTTTATGGTTAAAAAGGATTAAATTTCTCTATTACTAATTCACCCCCCCTCTTAGTAATCCAACAATTGGTATCAGAGCAGGTTCCTCCAGGAAACAATTTAACCACTGGAAGGAGATTATGATTTATTCTGAGACTGGAGTACCACTGTTTAATGGTCAAAATGGTTTAAAGTATGAGTTATGGAGTGGAAGGACGGAAGTATTCTTACAAACACAAGGGTATTATATTTGGCTATCATTCGTTACATGATATGATAGTTCAAAAAGGGCAAAGACTACATCCAAGAAGGAATTGAAGAAGAATAAAAAAATAGAAATGGATTTCATCTGGGAAGGATTACCTAATCCGATAAGAGAAAATGTTGGGAAATTTTCATCAGCCAAAGAACTTTGGGATAAGTTACATGACATATATTCTTCACCCATCGCAGATTTAGAAAATGCCAAAGAAGATGTAGATACAGATCAAGAAGAATCATGTTCACCATGTCAAACAGATTCAGAAGATGAAGAGTACATAATCACCAAAGGTATGTTGTTTTGATTTAATTGTGAAAAACACAAACATCTTGAAATAGAATGCCATGAAGGAAATGAGACAAAAATATTAATTGAAAAGGAAGACAATTATGAAGCATAATTGATTATTGCTTTAGATGAACTAAGAGAATAAAACAAGTCACTCAAGAAAGAATTGATGAAACAAAAGGAAAGTGTTCACATTTTTGAAGAGGCGCAACGGGGCATCGAGAACTTAAGAACTCAGCTAGAAGAAGCTAGAAAGATCGAAGAAAATATTGAATATCAAAAGCAATACTTGGAAGCCAACATAGCAGCACGGAAGGAAGAAGTAGAAATGAGAGAGAAGATATTGACATATCATCTCAAGGAAATAACTAACGATAAAAACTAGCTTGAGGCAGAGTTCGGTCAAGAAGAGAAAGGACTTGAAGAAGAAATAATCACATTAAGAATTCAGCTTGAAGAAGAGAAAAGAACAGACGAAGTCATGAAGTCTCAGATAATGAAGAAACAATAAGAGGTTGAGAAGCTTGAAGAAGAAGTTGTCACATTGAGAAGTAAAATCATCAAGCTCAACAAAAATGTTGAAGAGACAGAAACATCCACATCAGTTATAGAGAATGAAGAGAAACACTCTAGGTTGCTAGAAAAGAAGAATGAAGAAAATAGAAAGAGTTATGCAGAAGTACTCAAAGGAAGGAATCATGTTCAACCATAATCTAAGAAAACTATTGAATATACATCTTCAAGAAGACCATCCATGTTCAAGCCACAAAGAAGCTTCAATCATGATCATGATCAGTCAAGGAAGAAATTTAGAAGGACTACAACACAAAGAAGATCATTCACTCCCAGGTATGCAAATTTCTTTTATGGTCATTGTTTTTATTGTATAATTTTGGACATAAGGTTGCAGATTGCGGGGATTATAAAATAAATGTTCAAGAAAGAAGTGCATATGTGGCCCCACGTAACATTGAATGTTACAAATGTAATAACTATGGAAACATAGCTAGTGATTGTAGAAGCATGATCGATACTTCCATGAAAGAGAACATTGATATCAATTATAAGAAAATATGGATAATAAAACACGAAGAACATGTGAACAAAGACCAGGTCCCAGTGATCGCAAGATTGACAATAAACCAAGATGAAAAAGAATCTATAGAGAAAGACGTCAGATACAAAAAGGTTTGGAAAATAACTGAAAGAAAAGAAGGACATGTAAATAAGGAACATGTTCAATAGATTGTACTTTCAGGCACTATAGTGAAAGATGAATCCACAGACCAAAAGAAAGAAGTCAGATCTCAGAGAGATGATGAATATACTAATGAAGATGATGATGAATACACTTCAGATCATGAATTGTTCTGAGCCATCCAGCTTAGAGACTCCCAGATAATATGAATAATAGACAGGGGGAGTCTATGCAGTAGCTGAGACAGACTAGAGAACCATCCTTTGAGAAAATTGCAGAATTTGAGTAGACAGATTTAGTGCATTCAGTTAGTAGAAGTACAATATGATAGATTAATCAATTGTAGTAGTACTTCATGATAGTACAATGACATATGAGTCAAAATTATGGACAGTTGTGTAGCAGAGTCTTGAAAAACATGGACATAGATGGACGTCAAATCATCTTTTCTGAACAAGGAACTTGAAGAAGATATCTACATTGAACAATTGGTTCCTAGAGCATGGTACTCTAGACTGGATAAATATCTACAACAGGCAGGGTTCGGAAAAATAAGTGCATACAACAACCTCTACATCAAGGTAACTCAAGATGGTATTTTATTAATTGAAGTTTATATTGATGATATTATTTTTAGAAGTATTGATGACAGGTTAAGCCAGAAATTTGCAAAGGATATACAGAATGAATTTGAAATGTCATTACTTGGAGAACTATCCTTCTTTTCGAGTCTTCAGATACATCAAAGAAACTAAGGAATTTTTATTTCTCAAACTAAGTAGATAAAAGAAATGCTAAAGAGGTTCGAAATGGAAGATTGCAAACCGGTTACCACTCCTATGCAAACCAGTTGCAAGTTGAGCAAAGATGATGATTAAAAGTCTACAGACCAGAGGCAATGCAATTCAATGATTGGTAGCTTACTATATGTGACAACATCCATACCAGATGTAATGCAGACAATTTGTGTAATATACCAGATACAAAAAGTATGCAGAACAAAAATAAAATGCTAGAAATGGTAGAATAACAACAATATAACCAGAACAATCACCACAATAGCACTGAAATGATATAAGAATAACAACATAAATAGTACTTTGATTCTGAAAGCAATCGGGCCTCTTCGAGGGGGAAACCTCCATTTGAGCAGAGCTCTATTACAATAATATCCAAGCTAGGGTTCTCATACCCTCGACTCCTTTTATACTAAATATGTCTATCAAAATAAGCATCTAGAGGAAGATCCTTCTAGAAGCGAAAGCTTCTTTTAGGTCTTCTTACACCCGCCTTATTCTATTTTATTGAAAGGTCTTATTAATATTGATCTTTATTACATCCGAATATATTGTTCTACGTATGTGCGGGTTAGGACCCTAACATGTCCGCCCCCTTAAAAACAACTTTGTCCTCATGGCTTGAGATGTGGAAATTGCTATATAACGGTAGTTAGTTCCCAAGTGGCATCCTCTAGAGTAATATGTTTCCACTGGACTAGTACTTCCTTGATGGTTATTTGATGCAGGCGTTGCTCATGATGGTCCAAAACTGCTCGTGTCTATAGCCAAATGGATCCTTCTTCATCTAACTCGAGAAGGTTGGTTTGAATTTGGCACTTAGCTCCAATCACCTTCTTTAAGCATGAAACATGAAAAACATGATGTAGCTTAGAATGAATGGGAAAAGCTAACTGATAGGCTACTTGTCCCACATGCTTGAGAATGGTATAAGGACCATAAAATTTGGGCGCTAGCTTCTGACAATGCTCAACCTTGAGGGAAGTTTGCTTGTAAGGTTGCAGTCGAAGAAACACCTAATCCCCTTCTGCAAATTGACATTCAGAGCGACCTTGATCTGCTTGTTGCTTCATGGGATTCTGTGCCATGACCAAATTCTCTTTGAGGTTACGGAGAATAGCCTCTCGAACTTTAAGTGTTTGGTCAACCACCTGGACCTTCGAGGCACCCGGTAAGTATGAGAGAACTGAAGGTGGATTCTGTCCATATACTGCTTCAAAAGGAGTCATGCGTGTAGCTATATGGTATGAAGTGTTGTACCACCATTCAACTAGGGGTAACCATTGAGCCCACTGATTTTTCTTTTCCGAGGAAAAACACCTCAAATATGTTTCCAAACACTTGTTGACAACTTTCCTTTGACCATCAGTCTGGGGATGATAAGCTGTGCTGAGATGAAATTGGATGCCTTGTAGCTTGAACAGTTCTTGCCAAAAATTGCTTGTGAAAGTTGGGTCACGATAAAAAACAATAGAGTGCGGCATGCCATGAATCTTGAAGATATGATCCATGAAAATTTGAACCACCGTGGATGTTGTAAATGGGTGTTGAAGAGCGTAGAAATGAGCATACTTGGAAAGGCGATCAACAACCACCATGATGATTGATTTAGTTCATGATTTGGGTAAGATGGTAATAAAATCCATAGAGATATCCTTCCAAATAGCAGGTGGAATTGGAAGTGGTGGTAGTGTGCCCAGAGATTTGATTGTTTCTCCCTTATTGCGTTGACACACATCACATTCCGCGACAAAATTATGGATGTCCTGTTTCATACCATCCCAGAAAAAATAACATTTTGCCCTATCATAGGTTTTGGTGAACCCGGAGTGCCCCACTGTGGGTGTAGCATGAAGCTCAGAAAGTACTGTGGATTTAAGCTTTGATTGTTTACTTAAATACAAACAACCTTTGTATCGAAGCTCATCATGGAGCCAAGAGTACCCTAGGGAAGCTGTAGCATTGGACTGCAATTGTTGGATCAGATGTGAACTTTTGGGATCTTGTAGCCATTCCTGGCGAACGACATGGAGCCAATCTGGTACAATGAAGAAAAGAGAAAAAATGGATCCTTCATCTTCATATTTTCGAGAAAGTGCATCCACAACCACATTGTCTTTTCCTTTCTTGTAAATGATCTCATAATCATATCCAAAGAGCTTGGTCACCCATTTTTGTTGCTCTGGGGAGGAAACACATTGTTTCAGAAAATACTTGAGGCTTTGATGGTTTGTCTTAATTTGGAAACGTTGCCCCAATAGATAAGGGCGCCACAGATAAACGACATGCAAAATAACCAACATTTCCTTTTTATAGATTGATTTGCCCAGATTTCTTTCAGATAGTTGCTTGCTGGTGAAGGCCAAAGGTCGACCCTCTTGCATAAGAACACCACCTATTCCTTTCCCTGAGGCATCACATTCCAACACAAAGGTCTTTGTGAAATCAAGAAGGGCTAGGACTGGAGTGGTGCACATGGCCATATTCAAGGTTTGAAACGCTTGAGCAATGACTGGAGTCCAAGTGAAAGAGTTCTTTTTTAGGAGAGCAGTGAGAGGTGCTGCAATCTTTCCATAATTCTTAAAAATCCTACGATAATACCTTGTTAGGCCCAGAAATCCACACAAGATTTTGAGAGTCTTTGGGTGAGGGCAGTCTTGCAAAACTTCAATCTTTTTAGGATCCACCCTAACGCCATCCTTGCCAACCAAATGACCCAAGTATTCTACTTCTGAGGTGCCAAAAGCACATTTAGACTGTTTCAGGAAAAGTTGGTGCTGAGAGAGTAGATGGAAAACTTGATCCACATGAGAAAGATGGTCTGTCCAGGTTTTTCTATAGATGAGTATATCATCAAAGAAAACTAAGACAAAATGATGGAGAAAAGGATGGAAGACATGATTCATGAGGCTTTGGAAGGTGGAGGGGGCATTACACAAGCCAAAGGGCATGACCAAAAACTCATAGTGGCCCTCATGAGTTATAAAGGAAGTCTTGGGAATGTCTATCTCTTTGATACATATATGGTGGTAGCCCAAACGAAGATCAAGTTTAGTAAAGAATTGGGCACCACTCGATTCATCCAGGAAGTCATCAATGACAGGAATGGGAAATTTGTCTTTAATTGTAAGTTTGTTGAGGGCATGAAAGTTAGGACACATTTGCCAAGAACCTTCTTTCTTTAGGACCATGACCACATGAGAAGAGTAGGGGCTCGTACTAGGGCGGTTAATGCCTGCATTAAGGAGTTCCTGGACCATTTTCTCAATCTCATTTTTTTGGGAAAATGGGTGACGATACAGACAGATATTGGGAGGAAGGCTTCCGGGGACAAGGGGAATGGAATGATCATGAACACCACGGGAAGGAGGGAGTCCTTGGGGAGTGGAAAAGACCACTTGATGTTTAGAAAGGATTGCTTGGACATCTTGCGGCACCGAGGGTGTCTTTGTTGCTTGTATGGCATGGAGTTGGGCAATAACACCAAAATGACCTTTTTTGAGCAGCTTTTCCATGTGATGGGAACTAATTATCTCAGGTGAATTGGCGGTGATACCTTGGAATTTATATTGGTGGCCTTCCTGGTCGAATTGCATGGTTAATTCCTTAAAATCCATGAGAATGGGACCCAAAGTCCTTAGCTAGTCTGTACCCAACACAATGTCACAACCGCCCATGTTGATAGAAAACATATGAGATTTCAGGTGGTAGTCACCAATTTGGAGACACACATTTTCACAACGCCCTCCACATTTCATGGAACCACCATTGGCAATCACGATTTGGAAATTATTGACGGCATGGATGTAGCAATGAGTTTCTTGGGAAATGCAACAATGAATACAATTATGGGTACTTCCACTATCAACCATAATTATGACCTTTCGATGCTTGATGTAACCGATGAGTTTGAGGGTTTGGGGAGCAGAGAAGCCAGTGAGAGCATTGAGGGAAATGACCGGTTCTACTTTGGGAGGGTCTGCGGGAGGGGTTATGTCAGTGGTTTCAGGTGATTCAGACACAAGGGGAGTTTCAACATCCTCTTCCGAAATATCCTCAGAGATGGCCATAAAATTATTTTGTTCCTTACACTTGTGGCCCGGGAAATATTTATCATCACAATTATAACAAAGGCCTTTGAGTTGGCATTCAACCATTTCAGCCCTGGTCAATTTTTGGATCTTTAGTGGAGCATAGGGGGTAGTAGGATTTACTGGTTTAGGGCGAGGGATAAAGGAGGGTTTTCAGTTTTGAGAAGACACAACCTGTTGTGCTTCTTTATCTCTTTTAGTAGCCTCCACCCAACTCTCAAGCTGAGCCATCAGAACATGGGCCTGAATCTCATCCTTGAGGCCACTGATAAAATAATCTTGGAAAAAGGCATCAGACATGCCCTCTGTCCGAAAAGCTAGGCACTCAAAGGAAGCTATAAATTCTTCCACTGTTCCTGATTGTTTCAACTTTTTCAAATGGATTAAATGGTTGGTTTCAGTGTCAAAGCATTCATAAAGATCTGCCACAAAGTTTGTCCAAGCAATATACCCTTGACGAAAAGTTTTTCTCCATTGCCACCATTGCCAACGTTCTTGATTTAGATGGAAAACACCATACCGGAGTTTTTCCAAGTCATCTATAATGCCATATAAAGAGAAATAATGTTCCATTAGGGTTACCCAACCAGTGGGGCCTGAGCCATCAAATTTGGTCACATCCACTCACAGAAGGCGTAGGTCACATTGAAAGTGATGGTGCTGAAAGTTATGGGAATGAGAGGACTGTTCACCTTCAGTCTTTGGAGGTGCATCAGAGGAAGGGTTATCTGTAGGGATATGAATCTTGGTGCAAAGTGACGAAAAAACAGATTCAAGCTGGGTGGTCAGTTCTTATTTGATTTCCTCCATTGAGGACTGCATGGTTGTATTGATGATGACAACATTAGCACTGAGGTGTTTCACTTCTTGTTGGGTCTCGATGAGACTAGATTGCAAGGTATTGAAGTGAGCTTCCAAGTCTTGGATACAGGTATGGGTCATGAGGACGAGGGAATCAAAAAGGGATGGGTGGGGTAAAAAATTTTGCCGAAAAATGATATGTATGAATGTGATAAGGGTGAAGCGATGAATCCAATGGAATAGGTCTCAAATAATGGTGAAAATTTTTCCAGACTTTTTATTTTTTATTTTTTTATACACCTGCAGAGTTGTACTCTGGTCTGAAGAATACTATAATGATGAAATGTCCAAATGCTTAACCAGGAAGAAATGTGTGGTGATTTGGAAACCCGAACACAGTTGCGCGACAATAGATCTTGTCTGTTTTAATTTGTTTATGTTTCTGTCCCCAAGGGTTAGGTATTCAAGGGTTCTACAGACAAGGGTTTGCCCTGTGCTATAGCTCTCTGATATATGTGTGGGGTCCAACAGTAGTACTTGGCCCAATATCTCAGGGCACTAACTAAGGAGGATAGACCTTACCCTTATCCGTACTACCCGACTACCCAGGTACTAGAGAGTATCTTCCCGAGTGCTATTCTCGGTGGCACTATAGCAGTCAGGCAACCGATTGGTTTATCTAAAGAGGGCTTCAGGTAATCTAGGCTGATCCATACACCGATGCTCTCTGATGCACTACCACTCGAAGGGGTACCAACATGGGGTACAGGGTAGCCAACAGATGTGCGCTTAAGTACCACTTGTATTTCCTACATATATGAATCCCTCAACCGCGGGTTTATGCGTGTAACGATAGATCTCTATGGCTTAAAGATGCCAGAATATGTCTCTACCCTGAAAAAAAAATTTAACCCACACTTTCTGCTGAGGAAAGTGCTTTGATACCACTTGTAATATACCAGATATAAAAAGTATGCAGAACAGAAATAAAATGCTAGAAATGGAAGAATAATAGCAATATAACCAGAACAATCACCACAATAGCACTGAAATGATATAAGAATAACAACAGAAATAACACTTTGATTCTGAAAACAATTTTCATGGGCCTCTTCAAGGAGGAAACCTCCAGTTGAGTAGAGCTCTATTACAATAATATCCAAGCTAGGGTTCTCATACCCTCGACTCCTATTTATACTAAATATGTCTATCAAAAGAAGCATCTAGAGGAAGATCCTTCTAGAAGCAGAAGCTTTTATTAGGCCTTCTTTCATCCGCCTTATTCTATTTTATTGAAAGCTCTTATTAATATTGATCTTTATTACATCCAAATATATTGTTCTACCTATGTGCGGGTTAGGACCCTAACAGTTTGATAGGTGGCACGATTTCAAGCGGAACCAAAGGAATCACATGTATTAGAAGACAAGAGGATTTTTAGATATCTCAAAGGAACAAAAGATTTTGGTTTATGGTATCCAAAAGGAAAGGATCTATCACTCATTTCCTACATAGATGCAGATTGGGTAGGTTGCATTGATGACTGACGAAGCACCAGTGGAGCAGTGTTCTACTTGGGTGAGTGTTTAGTATCTTGGCTAAGCAAGAAACAATCATCAATATCTTTATCTACAGCCCAAGCATAGTATATTGCAATATCAGGATGTTGTACTCAAGTTCTATGGATGAAACAAACTTTGAAAGATACACAGGTTGATTATGATGAGCCCATTCCAATCTATTGTGATAATACAAGCGCCATCAGTATCTCAAAGAACCCAATGATGCACTCCGAGATGAAGCACATTCTAATAAATTACCACTTTCTATGAGAACAGGTTGCAAAGAAGAACATCAGAGTTGAATATGTGTGCACAAAATAACAAGTGGCAGGCATATTTACAAAACCGCTACCAAGGGAAGCCTTTGAGTATTTTTTCCAAAGACTTAGAGTAATTTCTACTCCAAAATGAATGCTTTTGAATGCTTATATTTACATGAGGAAGCACCATAAAGAGGATAGTTCAGGTTGGGGGATCAATTTCAGGAAGAGTTCAGTCATGGGGAGTATCCCCAAGGACAATTCAGTTAGGGAGAGAAGCCTCAGATGGAAAGATACCTTTGCCATTGATGACAAAGGGGGAGAGATTTATCGGATGCAAAGGTAAATGATTGGAGAAAGAGCACAGAGACATGGTTCTAGGGGGAGTGATGGTCATAGGGGGGGCATGAGTGATATGACTTCAGTATTGCATCAGAGTGTTGCCATCAATGCTAAAGGGGGATATTGTTGATTATTTGGGTTGGTTGTCATTGATGTCAACCCTTGAAGAAAGTCCGGTAGAAAATTCCGGTAGCACATTTTAGGATATTTAGAAACTTAGGAGTTAGTTAAGAACTACTTGGTCTAATGTGTCATTAGGTAAAAGTGTGTTTATTTATCATGCATTTGTATGCATTTGTAGTTAGGAAATCCGATGGTCACGATATGTTCCCGACATAGAGTGATCCGACGATTCATACTCTCCTCGAACATAACGGCCATTGATCCATGGATGAACACCCAATTGGTCCATGATCTCTATTTAAAGAGCATGGAGGGTCATTTGCTGATGATCGATTTTGAGAAACTCTTTTGTAAAATCTCTCTGTAATCTTTTTCTTTTGCATTAATAAACTGCTCCAAGTGGCCGCGTTGGCTAGGGCCATGGATGTTTCCCCATAGGGGTTTTACCAAGTGAAAACACCGGTGTGTTGATATTTGATAAGGTTATATGAGTGGTTACTGAAGGTGTTCATCCTCTATTAGAATACCTATGTTTTCAAACATGGTTTCAGATCTTGTTTGAAGACCCGCTCTTGTTGTAGATCGAGATCGTGAAGCCGAGTTGCTTTATCTCAATTTTCTGTCATTTTCATACTTTTTTGGGCGGAGAGGAATGTGAGGACTATTCCATTGCATCCGAAGCACTCGTTTCATTCAGGAACACTTTTCGTTTCACTCGAAAAGGTTTCCGTTTGCCCAATATATGACCATTACAGTCAGATCCGGAGGTATCAAGCTTGAATACGCATTTTTTAAATTTTTACAGAGTAGTATTTTGGTTTTATTTTGGTTTTGTATTATTTATTTCTGGGTTGCTACTCTTTTATATCTGCGTATGCTCTTTTTCCTGTGCCCTGTGTGATCTTAGAAAATTAGAAACATATAGGAAAAGGTGCATCTTCTGGGTAAGCTGACCGAGATCTAACCCCTATTATCATCGAGAAGCAAAATTTTTTTCTTGTGTGAAATTTTTTTTTTTTGAGCACGCTCTTCAAGGCCGTCAACAACAACAACAACAACAAAAATCCTCCTTCTTAACATTACAATATGTTTTTCTAGACCATTTGGTTAAAATTTTCCTTATTAAGTAAGAGGTCTTGAGTTCAAGTCTCTCTTTTGTTACTTGTTTTTGAAAAAGTTCATACTAAAATTGTAAAGTGTATTTCACTTCAAGTATAAAAGTGAATCACTATAAGTAGCTTTAACATTTTATTTTAGAGTTATTTATTTTGCATGCATCTTTTCTGTTATAAAGTAACTTCATTGTAAAAGTGATCCCCACTTCTCTTTATAAAAGTGGGTCACTTCATAAAGCAACTTACACTATCATGTGGTCATTTGGTTACCATTTATGCATTTTTTTAAAATGGCATAAATCTCACATCTAAAGTCCGTTTTCAATGCCGTTTTTTTCAAAACCGCATTAATTTTCGAGCTCTTTCCATCCAGATCATCAGTTTTAGTTTTTAAATCCATATTATCTGCATATTTAATATGGCTTCTACAAGTAATGTCTTTCTTACCAACAACAACTACTACCAATGGAAATCTCATATGGAAGATTTATTAAGAAGTAAAGGCTTGTACCAGATTACCTTGGGAAAGGAAAAATCACCCACTGATGATGATAAGAAAGAAAAATGGGCTAATAGGAGTGAAAAAGTACATGGACTAATCAGAATGTCCATCTCTCCTGATTTAAGGTACCACCTTCAAGAAATTGATGACCCCGAAGAAGCTTGGGAAAAGATTGAATCTGTGCTTGGTAAACTCAATATTATTCGAGTACAACAGTTAGAAAATCAAGTACTAACTTTGAGTCCAAGTGATTTTTCTTGCCTTGGAGACTATCTATCTAAGTTTAAAACACTCAGAATTTTATGTGAAGAATGTAAGATAAAAATGGAGGAAGAGCGTTGCATCTATCTTATTCTTTCTAAGCTAGGTAGTGCATATTATGTGTTTGTATCTACCTTTTATTCCATGAGAGAGGCTATATGGAAAGCTTATGAAAAACCCACTCTTGAGTCCTTTTGTGTTGCTTTGATTAGAGAGGAAGATAAGCTTGTACAACTTGAAGTGATCAGCACTGCAGATACCTCCAACAAAGCCTTAGTTGCCCAACAGAAAGATAAACCCAAGTATCCAAAGAAGCAACATCCTCGCTACAACAAAAAGCAACATAAGGGTCCCAAACCCGCTCAGACAACTTCAACTCTTAATGGTGACAAAGGAGTAAAATATAAAAATAAGAAGACTGACATACATTGCAACTTTTGTGATAAATATGGTCATGATGAGTCCAAATGTTTCAAGAAGATGGCAGCTTTAGAAGCAACAAAGAAGAAGCACAACATCATTATTGATTCTACTTCTTCTTCTTCTTCTCATGGACATGCACTTTTCGCTTATGGTTTCTCCTTCAATACAACTTCTAATTCTTCTTATGATGAGTGACTTATTGATTCTAGAGCATCTTATCATATGGCTAAGGATAAAGCCATATTTTCTGCTCTAAATGAATGTAACACCAAGAAAATATTTGTTGGTGATGATAGATCTCTTAGTGTTGTGGGATCTGGAACAATTCAAGTAGATAATGGTCATTTCAATGATGTATTTTGTGTCCCAAGTCTTTCTTGTAACCTTCTATCAGTCTATCAAATCACTCATTCAGGTAAAGGTAAAACCGTAGAGTTTTCACCTCACCAAGTTGTAATCAAGGATCTAAAATATCCTAAGCATGTTCTTGCAACTCGAATTGATGATGATATTACCAGGTTGTACAAGTTTGACAACTTTGGGTCATCATATTTTTCATCAGTTTTCGTTGCTCATAGCAATGACTTGAGCAAACTTTGGCATGAGCAGTTTGGTCATCTAAACTATCACTCATTGCATCAACTACGTAATCAACAAATGGTGACTGGTCTTCCTCTTGTTTCATGCAGAGATGGTGTTTGTGCCGGTTGTGTTCTCGACAAACATCATCGGGATAGTTTTGACAAACATGCCTCTTGGCATGCCTCGGGCCCTTTACATCTTGTTCACAGTGATTTGTGTGGTCCACTTTCTTCTCCTTCCTTTTCTGGGTGCAAGTATTTCTTAAATTTCATTGATGATTTTTCCAGACGTACCTGGGTTTATTTCTTAAAACTTAAGAGCGAATTTTTTGACAAATTTTTGGCCTACAAGGCCCTTGTAGAAAAACAATCTAGACATCAAATTCAAAAGTTAAGAATAGATAATGGAGGCGAATATGTGAACAATAATTTTACAAGTTACTGCACTACACAGGGCATCCAAATGCAACACATTGTTCCATATACACCACAACAAAATGGTGTTGATGAGAGAAATAACCACACATTAAAAGAAATGGCTAATTGTATGATCCAATCTAAGGGATTAAGTCTAAAGTATTGGGCAGAAGCAATCAACTGTGAAAATTACATAGTCAATCACACTACCACAAAGGCTCTTAAAAATATAACACCGGAAGAATCTTGGACTAAAATTAAACCAGATGTAAGTCACTTCCGTGTATTTGGCAGTATAGCATGGGATCACATTCCTGATGAGAAAAGGAAAGCAGTTCAGCCTAAAAGTGAGAAGTGTATATTTTTTGGTTATTATAAAGATGTGAAAGGTTATAGACTTCTTCAACCACATTGTAATGAAATTATTATTAGAAGAGATGTTAACTTTGATGAAAATCTCTTAGCCTGCGAGCCTAATTCGACAATTGTGCCTTCTTCGGCTTGCGAGCCATCTTCGACATTTGTGCCTTATTCTGTTCCTATTCTGGTTTCTTCTTCAAATGATGATAGTGAGGATGAAAATCCACCTCTGCCTGCTCACCTTCCTCCAGCTGAGTCCTTTGAATCTGAACCAACAGCAGTTCCACCGCTTCCTATATGGGTCCATTCAACACGAGAAGCAACTGGTGGTCCTTTCGGTGATCCTTTAGATCAACGTCGAACACATTCTCAGTTCCAATGAGCCTATTCTCTTTTGGCTCAAGTTTCAAAGACTCGTGATCCATAGACATTTGCAGAGGATTCAGGTCATCTAGATTGGGATACAACTATGAATGAAGAGTATCGTTCTTTAATGGAAAATGATACTTGGGATCTTGTACCTCTTCCAAAAGGAAGAAAACTTGTCAGATGTAAATGTGTCTACATAACTAAGTATGCATCAGATGGAAGTGTTGAAATACACAAGGCTCGATTAGTTGCCAAAGGATTTTCCCAAGTTGAAGGAATTGACTATAATGAAACCTTTGCCCTTGTAGCCAAAATGAATTCCATCTGCCTTGTTCTTGCCCTTGCTGCCTCACATAAATGGGAGGTCCATCAGATGGATGTTAAATCCGCCTTCTTGCATGGTGATTTGAAAGAAGAAATCTACATGGAACAACCTCCTGGATATGTCTAGAATGACTCTAGCCTTGTTTGTCACCTTAAGAAATCTCTTTATGGTCTTAAGCAAGCTCCCCAAGCTTGGTATGCCAAAATGGATAACTTTCTTATTGACACCGGATTCTCTAGATGCTATTCTGATCTTAATGTCTATACCAAGAAAGTAGGAATCCATATCATACTCCTTGTCCTTTATGTTGATGACCTTATCTTTACTGGTAGTGACTCAAAACTTTTAAACCATGTGAAAACCAGCCTTAAGAAGAAATTTGAAATGACAGACTTAGGTTTTTTGCACTATTTCCTTGGCCTCCAAGTTTTGCAAACCAATGAAGGAATTTTTCTTTCCCAGTCTAAGTATGCTTGTGACCTTCTTCGTCGCTTTCACATGGATGATTGTAAACTAGCCCCTTCTCCCTTCCATTATAGAGTCAAGCTTACTGCCACCTGTACTTCTCCTGAAGTTGATGCCACCCTGTATCGTCAGTTAGTTGGTAGCCTCTTATACTTGATTCATACCCGTCCCGATCTTTCCTTTGTTGTTGGTCTTGTTTCTCGATATATGCAAACACCCCATGAAAGCCATTAGAAAGCAACTAAAAGGATACTTTTCTATGTCCGTGGTACAATTTAGTTCGGGATACATTACAGTTCAGGGGGGACTCCTTTATTGGTTGGTTTCATTGATTCATATTGGGCCGACGACCCTGATGATCGGAAGTCTACTGTAGGTTATGTTTTCAGCCTTGGTTCAGGACCTGTCACTTGGGCCTGTAAGAAACAACAGGCTATTGCACTTTCTTCAACAGAAGTAGAGTACTGAGCAACGGTAAATGCAAGTCAGGAAGCCTTGTGTCTTTGACAGATACTTTCAGAGTTTGGATTCGAGCAGCAACATCCAACCAGCCTTTGGTGCGACAATCAAAGTGCCATCAAGATTACCAAAGACCCCATTCAATATCAGCGCAACAGGCACATCGAGCTACATGTGAACTTCATCAGAAAACTCATTCATGATCAATTTATTGAAGTGCTCTTTTTCCCAACAGAAGATCAAGTTGCAGACATTTTCACAAAGTCTCTTACAGAAGCGAAGTTTTCCAAACTTCGATCTATGTTAGGAGTTCATGAAGTTGTCATTAAGGGGGGATAGGCTCTAATGCCTCCTTCCTTCTCCTATTGTGTCAACATTGTAAATCCTTCAATCTTATCCCAAGTTGTTCTTAAGGGGAGATGTTAGGATATTTAGACACTTAGGAGTTAGTTAAGAACTACTTGGTCTAATGTTTTGTTAGGTAAAAGTGTGTTTCTTTAGTATGCATTAGTATGCATTTGTAGTTAGGAAATCCGACGGTCATGATATGTTCCCGACATAGAGTGATCCGACAGTTCAAACTCTCCTTGATCTTAAGGGCCATTGATCCATGACTTAACACCCGATTGGTCCATGATCTCTATTTAAAGAGCATGGAGGGTCATTTGCCGAAGATCAATTGTGAGAAAATCTTTTGTAAAATCTCTCTGTAATATTTTTCTTTTGCATTAATAAATTGCTCCAAGTAGCCGCGTTGGCTGGGGCCATGGATGTTTCCCCATAGGGGTTTTACCATGTGAAAACATCATTGTGTTGATCTTTGATATGGTTATGTGACTGGTTACTGAAGGTGTTCTTCCTCTGTTGGAATACCCATGTTGTCGAACAACACAAAGGTTTGGGTAATGGACCCACGCTTGTTTGATGGATAATGGTATGAGTTTTGATATATTTGTAGGAAAGACTATTCTAGATGTATAATACATGTCATGCCATTTCCAGTGGTATGCGAAATTTCACATAACTTCTTACAGTTAGAGATTTATGGCCATGTGAAGTTGAAGAACCCTCATGCGTTATCTAGAAGCCCCAAAAGGTCAAAGTAGTCAAAGTGGTTGCAAAGAAGAAATTATTTAAATAATAAAGTGAAGTGATGAGTTTACTATAAGTCAAAGTGGATACAAAAGAAATTATTTAAATATTAAAGTTAATGGAGAAATTACTAAGTGGACAAGTGGTTAGAAGTGGGTTAGCCCTAAAATAAGGAAATTGGGTTAAGATGGTTAGAAGGTAATTTAAATAATAAAGTGAAGTGATGAGTGTACTATAAGTCAAAGTGGATACAAAAGAAATTATTTAAATAATAAATTTAATGGAGAAAGTGGACAAGTGGTTAGAAGTGGGTTAGCCCTAAAATAAGGAAAGTGGGTTAAGATGGTTAGAAGGTAACCCCTTGAGGAAGCTACATGAAAGTATAAATAAGAGATAAGACTCTCTCATTTTAATCACACTTGAGCATATTTAATATCTACAAGTGACTGAGGTAACGAAAGGATATCTAAGCCGAATTTCAGAGGGAAGGTGAAGTAAAGAAGATAGAAATTCAAGAGAGGATAAACTCTTTTGATGATGCTTTATAAGGTATGTTATTTACATGTCATCTCACAATTTTTGCAACAATATTTTTTCTAGAATGATTCAGACTGTGAAATTGGGAGGCCGTTGAGGAAACATATTCAAGTAGTTGTGATAAAAATTTCAACTTGTGGGTTGTTGTATTTTTGGAGTTACACTCCGTGGAAAATAGGGTTTGTGGCTAGTCCTTAAACTAGTCTAAAACAAGTGTTTCAAGTAAAAACGTCATAGCTTTTTCATAACAGATTCAAATTAAGTAAGACCAAATGTATTGGTTAGAGAATAGTCTGTAGTATTATGTGTACCTTTTTCATATCCATACAAAAAAAATTTCGTGCGGGGCACGCTCTACAAGTTATATCCCTAGAATAAACCAGAATTCAACAATGTATGCCATTTTTTTCTATAACTCCTTTTCTGAGAGGTTCCAATTAGTGAAATATGGAGAAATTGCATAAAATACACTGAAGAACATTGTGTACCATTTTTAGATCTTTATTCATTACAAGTACATAGTTATGATTATTTCAAGTTAGGGTTGTTTACTAATCCAAAATTAGTCATGTGAGACTAAAGTAAAATTTG
>ML785640.1:210900-224131 GCA_009831015.1 Picea engelmannii | reverse complement strand
GTACAGGTTGGTGCATGGTTGATGCACTTGTTTATGGTACATGTTGATCGCAGGTTGATGCATGGTTCAGATTTATTGATACAAGTTTACAATGGTATATCTTAAAGTGATAGTGTGACAGTGGTTCCATCATTCTACTTATACTTCAGGGCCGTTGGATGGGGAAAGGACAGGTGGTTGTAGCCAGAGAATTGGGGAGTTGGAGCTTCCTTCAGGTTGTAGCCTAAGAAACTAGGGGGTTGGAGACTTCTTACAGTTGCAGCTGGAAAACAAAGGAAGTTGGTGCTTCCAATGAATGTAATTCTTCAAGAAATATAAGAAAAAACATTTTGTGGTTTTCTCTCACTTTGGGTTTCCACGTAAAACACTGGTGTACTGTGTATGTGTATGATTGTTCATTTGTTCATTTATCATTATTGGATGATAATTCTACATTGACATAACACTTGGATTATTTGGTTAAAAATGATTAAATTTCTCTATTACTGATTCACCTCCCCTTTCACTAATCCAACAATTGGTATCAGAGCAGGTTCCTTCAGAAATCAGTTTAACCACTGAAAGATAGATCATGGAGAGAAACAACTTGTATAAAAATGGAATACCACAGTTTGATGAATAAAATTATGATTTTTGGAGCATAAGGATGAAGACATATATACAGACATAGGGATTTGAAATTTGACAATCAATTGTAGATGAATACACAACACCAACAATTCCACCAACAAATGACAAAGTAGTGAAACTCGGTCAAAATAATTCCAAAGCCACAAATGAACTTTTGAATGGTCTCAGTGAAACGATATTCACCAAAGTTGCACATTGTAAATCCACTAAAGAGATTTGGGACAAGCTTCGAAATATTTATGAAGGAGATACAAAAGTAAAAGAAACAAAGCTTCAAACTTACAGGGGTCAGTTCGAACAAATAAAAATGAAGGAAGATGAGAATATTGCAACCTACTTCTTATGATTCGATGAAACAATGAATGCAATCATAGGATTAGGAGAAGAAATCGAAGAATCTGTAATTGTTCAAAAGGTACTAAGATCTCTTCCTATGAGATTTAACCCTAAGATATCAGAACTAGAAGAAAGATCAGATCTAAACTCAATAAGCATGGACGAACTGCATGGAATCTTCACATCATATGAAATGAGAACTGAACAGAAAAATCCAGATGTAAAATAAGCGGCCTTCAAAGCATCCAAAAGATCAAAGCAAAAGAAAGAGCAACAAGAAGAATATAACAACAACAATGACATCTCGGAAGATGATGAAGAAGTGGCCAACTTCGTCAAAAGACTGAACAAGGGAACCAACGGTAGGTATAGAGGTAAGCTTCCTTTAATTTGTTTTAATTGTGATGGTATTGGTCATTTTTCTAACAAATGTCCTCATAATAAAAAGAGAAATGATGAAGGTTACTCAAAAGGCAAACAAACATATAAAGGCAAAAGAACTATAAAGAAATTTTTCAAGAAAAACTTATGCACCAAAGAAGACATCTCATCATCAGATGAAGATGAAGTCAGTGACAGTGAGACAGGAAGAGTTCTATTCATGGAAGTAGAAGACTCTGATGAAGAAGACTCTGAAGAAGAAGACTCTGAAGAAGAATATGAATAATCCAAAGAAGAATATGAAGAAGTCGAAGAAGAAATTGAAGAGGCAGAAGTTGACTTTCAAGAAGAATTAATGTGTGCCATATAAGTTATCAGAAGAGAAAAGAAGAAAAAAAAGAAACTACAATCAGAATTAGACAAGAGATAAGACACTCAAGAATTAGAACAAATGATAACAAAATTGAAGGTTCAAATAGAAGAAGTTAAAAGAATTGAATAATCACTAAAATAACAACTAGAAGAAAAGGACAAGATCATTGGAAACTTGGAAGCAGAGATTGTCACACTAAGAAAGGATGTTCAAAAAAAAAAATGCAGAATAGCTCAAAAGTTTTGGATGACATTATCAACAGTCAGACATTATCTCATTTTGACAAGACCGGACTTGGATACAATTAGACAAAAAAGGGATCAAGCTCCAAAACAACAGAGCATGAAACATATCCAAAAAGATATGCAGAAACAATCAAAGGGGATAATAGGATATACAAGGAAGATTACAGGGACACTCCTCCACTGAGAAGATTGAAATTTCAGAATCAACAACAGACATATAGGCCTCAAGAAGAAGAAGGATTCATAAGAGCACCTCCTTTCAGAAGTTCTTCAACTCCCAGGTATCAAACTATATTTTTTCGTTTATGTTATGCATGTAATAATTTTGGACATAAAGTTGTGAATTGTAGAGCTAACAACAGGAACAACAACAACTTTGAGAGTTATACACAAAGGGGTTATTCAAGAAGGCCTAGTGAAACACAAAGAAAAAGTTACAACAGGTTTGAATCTTTGAGAAATGAAGTGGAATGTTACAAATGTAACAATTTTGGACACATGGCGAAAGAGTGCAGAATGACAATCCCTCCTAAAGAACCTCAACAGAATAACAACGGTCACAAAGAGGAACCACATAAAAGGACATGGATAAGAAAGCAAGATCAATATAACAATGAAGAATTCACACTTGTTCTACAAGCTAAGCAGAAGAAACATGGTTGGTATGTTGATAGTGGGTGTTCAAAACACATGACAAGTGATAGAGACAAGTTTCTTACATTACGAAAGGAAAGAGATGGATTAGTCTCCTTCGGAAATGATGATTCAGCCAAAATCATTGGAAAAGGCACAGTCCTAATTGGGAACAAGAATGAAAAGGCAGAAAATGTTCTACTAGTAGAAGATATGAAACATAATCTTCTAAGTGTGAGTCAAATGTGTGACCAAGGTCATAAAGTGACTTTCGATTCACAAAAGTGTGAGATAAGAAAAGAAGGTCCAGGGAGATTGATTGCTACAACTTGTTGGGTATGTGTTATATTGTTTGCATGTGTGTGTGTGTGGGTGCGTCAGATACGACAACTGCGTCTGACGATCCCTTCACCTAGAGATCTGCCGTGTGCACCGGGCACTTTCCTAGGGGGGTCCCAGGGGGGGGCAGGTATGCCCCCCCCTGGTTACGCGCAGCGTTCGGAGTAGAGCTCAGAATTTTGTTTTTGGGCGGTTTTTGCTATTTTTAGTGGATTTGTAAATTAATCCCAGATTAAGGGATTAGGGTTTTGGTATCTACGGAATACCTAAAAACATTGTATATATTGTATGGTGAATGGTGAAATTTGATATAATGAAAATAAGAAGGGTTTTCCCGGTTGAGGGTTTCCGGTATAAAATCTTTGTGTACTCTGTGTATGAGCGATTGATTAATTTCTGTATTGCTTAAGAATCTATATGCATTTCTTTACTTCACAGGTTTAAAACTTACACAACTACAATAACTTCAAGCAACATATATGTGTTAAGTGAAATTGGAAATGAAAAGTGTTGTCTAGGAAAGGAAGATGAAAGTTGGCTATGGCACAGAAGAATGGGTCACATGCATTTTGATAACCTTGTCAAAGACAGAAAAAGAGAAGCAGTCAGAGAAATGCCCCAGATCACGAAACCAACAAACACTTTATGCAAGCATTGTCAACAAGGAAAGAAAACAAAGACTAGGTTCAAATCAAAGGAATATTCAACGACAAGACCACTGGAAATTGTGCATACTGATCTAGTTGGACCAACTACAACAAAGGGATTGAAAGGTGAGAGATACTTTATGTTATTAGTTGATGATTATACAAGAATGACTACAATTTTCTTTCTCAAGAATAAGTTAGAAGCTTTTGAAAACTTCAAGATCTACAAGGAAATGGTTGAAAATGAAATGGACTCAAGAATCAAATGTTTGAGATCTGATAATGGAGGAGAGTTCACCTCAAAGGAATTTATGGACTACTGTAGCAATCATGGAATAAAAAGGAAATTCTTCGTTGCTAGGACACCTCAACAGAATGGAGTTGTTGAAAGAAAGAACATGGCAGTACAAGAAATGGCTCGAACAATGCTAATGGATTCAAAATTGACAAATATTTTTTGGACATAGGCAGTGCATACAACAGTTCACATTCAAAACAGAGTAATGCTTAGAAACAACACTGACAAAACTCCTTACGAACTATGGAAAGGAAGACCAACAAATGTAAAGCACTTCAGATTTTTTGGAAGCAAATGCTATATCGAAAGAGAAGATGGAGGAATATGAAAGTTTGACTCTCGCATGTACAAAGGAGTACTTGTTAGTTACTCAAGTACAAGGAAAGAATACAAGTGTTACAATCTAAGATTGAACGAAGTTGTGGAAAGCATCAACGTAACAATTGATGAAACAAGCAGACCAAAATCAAAGGAAGAAAATGAATCAATGAAACAACCCTTAGAAGAAGAAGAAGATGAAAATGAAGTAGAAGAGGAAGATGAACATAATCCAACAGAAGTAGAAGAGCAAATTTAGCAAGTGTCTCCAAAGACACCCACTAAACGAGTACATAAGAATTATCCTTTAGATCAGATTATTGGAAACAAAGATGCAGGAGTTGAGACTAGAAGAAGAATCCGTTCACCAGAACAAACACACCTAGCACTCTTATCTACAATTGAACCAAATTGTTTTGAAGAAGCCAACAAGGATGAATTTTGGAATAAGGCCATGGATGAAGAATTGGATCAAATAGAGAAAAAATGACACTTGGGAATTGGTTCCAAGATAAAAAAATAAGAATGTGATTGACACAAAATGGGTTTTCAGGAATAAATTGAATGAATATGGACAGGTTACAAGGAACAAAGATAGATTGGTATGTAAAGGATATGCTTAGATTGAAGGAATCAACTTTGAAGAGACATTTTCCCTAGTTGCCAGAATGGAAGCAATCCGTTTGATTTTAGCTTATGCATGCTCCAAAAATGTTAAAGTATACCAGATGGACATAAAATCATCTTTTCTGAATGGGGAACTTGAAGAAGAAGTCTACATTGAAAAACCAGAAGGATTTCAGTTGTTAGAGAACACAGATTATGTGTGTAAATTAAAGAAGGCCTTGTATGGTCTAAAACGGGCTTTTAGAGGATGGTACTCCAGACTGGATAAGTATTTGCAGCATGTAGGGTTAAGAAAAGGAAGTGTAGACATCAACCTCTACATCAAGGTAAGTCAAGGTAATATTTTATTAATTGAAGTTTATGTTGATGATATTATTTTTGGTAGTGATGATGACAGGTTAAGCCAAAAATTTGCAAAAGATATGCAGAAAGAATTTGAAATGTCACTACTTGGAGAACTATCATTCTTTCTGGGACTTCAGATACATCAAAGCAACCAAGGAATTTTTATTTCTCAAACCATTATCACTCCCATGCAAACCAATTGCAATTTGAGAAAAGATGATGATTTGAAGTCTACATATCAAATACAATATAGGTCAATGATTGGCAGCCTATTGTATGTGACAACATCCAGACCAGATGTAATGTAAGTAGTTGGACATGTGGAATTATTTCAAGCAACACCAAAGGAATCACATGTATTAGTAGTGAAGAGGATTTTTAGATATCTCAAAGGAACATAAGAGTTTGAGCTATGGTAGCCAAAAGGAAAGGATCTATCATTAATTTCCTACACAGACACAGATTGGACGGGTTGTATTGATGACCGATGAAGCACCATTGGAGTAGCGTTCTACTTGGGTGAGTGTTTAGTATCATGGATAAGCAAGAAACAATAATCAATATCTCTATCTACAACCGAGACAGAGTATATTTCAGCAACAACATGTTGTACACAGGTTCTTTGGATGAAACAAACTTTGACATATATACAGGTTGAGTATGATGAGCCTATTCCAATATATTGTGATAATACAAGCACCATTAGTATCTCAAAAAACCCGATGATGCACTCCAAAACGAAGAACATTCCAATCAAGTATCACTTTCTACAGGAACAGGTCGCAGAAAAGAACATCAGAGTTGAGTATGTGGGCACAAAAGAACAAGTGGAAGACATATTTACAAAACCACTTCCATGGGAAGACTTTGAATATCTTTGCTAAAGACTTGGAGTTATTTCTACTCCAAAATGAATTCTTTTTGAATGCTTACCTTATATGTCTTAGATGTACACGAGGAAGCACCATAAGAGGACAATTCATTTAGGGGGAGCAACCCCGAATGGAAATATAACTTTGCCATTGATGACAAAGGGGGAGAGATTTATCAGATGCAGAGGATAGAGGCATGGCTCTAGGGGGAGCATGAGTGATATGATTTCAGTATTGCATCAGAATGTTGCCATCAATGCCAAAGGGGGAGATTGTTGATTAAGGTTTGTTGTCATTGATGTCAACCCTTGAAGAAAGCCCTGTAGCACAAAGGTTTGGGTAATGGAACCAATATTGTTTGATGTAAATATGACTCATTATTGTTTTTTCATGGTTGATAAGAAGTAAATATGGATGAACTCCAAAGTGGTCCCCTTATGGTGAAAGCCCTCATGGGAAGATGCTTTGCAGAGTAAGAGAACCCATGATCAATTGTGGAATAATGAGATGAAGGACAATGAATTTGTCAGGGAAACTATCCTATATGGATAGTGCTTTTCATGCCATTTTCGGTGGTATGTATAATGCCACATAAATCCTCACGGTTAGAGAGTTATGACCATGTGAAGTTGGAGAACCCAGGTTTGGGTAATGTACCCAAGTTTGTTTGATGGATAACAATATGATTTTTGATATATTTGAAGGTAATACTATTCTATATGGATAGTACATGTCATTCCATTTCTGGTGGTATGTGGAATGTCACATAACTCCTTAGGGTTTGAGAGTTATGGCCTTACAAAGTTGGAGGACCCTCATATGTCATCTAGAAGCCCCAAAAGGTCAAAGTAGTCAAAGTGGTTTAAAAGATTTTAAAAGGTAAATAATAAAGTGAAGTTATGAGTGTATTATAATTCAAAGTGAATACAAAATAAATTATTTCAATAATAAATTTAATGGAGAAATTAGAAGCGGGTTAACCCTAAAATAAGGAAAGTGGACAAAGTGACCTAGAACATGTTTTTAAGGAAACTACTTGGAGAGTATAAATAAAAGGCAAGGCTCTCTAATTTTAATAAACCTTGAGTATATTGAATATCTATAGGTGTATGAGGTAACCAAGGATATCTAATCCAAATTTCTGAGGGAAGGTGAAGAAAACAAGGCTGAAATGCAAGGAAGGATAAATTCTTTTGATGGTGCTTTCTAAGGTATGTTATTTACATATCATTCACCATTTTCGCTATAAATTTGTTTCTATAATGATTCATACCATGAAATTGACATTACATTGAGAAAATATATCCAAGTATCTGTGGTAAAAAATTCATCTTGTGGGTCGTTGTATTTTGGGAGTTACACTCTGTGGAAAGTAGGGTTTGTGGCTAGTCCTGAAACTAGTAAAAAACATGTGTTTCAGGTAAAAACATCATAACGTATTCATAAAAGATCCAAATTTAGTGAGATGAAATGTGTTGGTTAGGGTACAGTCTATAGTATTCTTTGTAATATTTTCATATCAATTCAACAAATATTTCATGCATAGCACGCTCTACAAGGTCGCTCTCTAGAATAAGCCAAAATTTAGCAAGGTATGCCATTTTTGCTATAAATCCTTTTCTGAGAGGTTGCAAGTAGTGACACCTGGAGGAATTGCATAAAACAAACTAAAGAACATTGTATATCAGTTTCATATCTTTATACATTACATGTACAAAGTTATTATTATTTCAAGTTAGGGTTGTTGACTAATCCAAAACTAGGCATGTGAGACTAAAGAAACGTTTGATGAAAATGCTAGTCTCTTGTTGTTAAAGTTAAGGAAGGTTTGCAAGAATGTGATCATATAAACCAGGTCTATTATAGAGCTACAAATCATATTTGGATGATTAAATTGATGAGGGATTTTGGTTGAGGTACATGGTTGAGACAAGTAGTTGATGAGTTGGCACATACATGAGGTGTATAGTTGATGATGTTGGTACATATTGATGAGTCATAGTTGATGAGTAGTTTAAACATGATTGGTACATACTTGGTACATGGTTGGATGCACTTGTTTATGGTACATGTTGATTACATGTTGTTTGGTATAGGTTGGTGCATGATTGATGCACTTGTTTATGGTACAGGTTGATTACAGGTTGAGGTACAGGTTGATGTATGGTTTAGATTTATTGGTACGGGTTTACAACGGTATATCTCACAGTGATAGTGTGACAGTGGTTCCATCATTCTACTTCTACTTCAGGGTGGTTGGACGGGGCAAGGACATGTAGTTGTATCCACCTTCCGGTTGTAGTTGAAGAACATAGGGGGTTGTAGCCAGTGAATTGGGGAGTTGGAGCTTCCTTCAGGTTGTAGCCTGAGAAACTAGGGGGTTGGAGCCTCCTTCCAGTTGCATCTGGAAAACAAAGGAAGTTGGTGCTTCCAATGAATGTAATTCTTCAATACATATAAGAAAAAGCATTCCGTGGTTTTCTCCCGCTTTGGGTTTCCATGTAAAACACTGGTGTACTGTGTATGTGTATGATTGTTAATTTGTTCATTTCTCATTATTGGATGATAATTCTGCATTAACATAAAACTTAGATTATTTGGTTAAAAAGGATTAAATTTCTCTATTACTGATTCACCCCCCACTCTTAGTAATCCAACAACAAGCATCACCAGTATCTCAAAGAACCCAGTGATGCACTCCAAGATGAAGCACATTCCAATCAAGTATCACTTTCTATGAGAACAGGTTACAGAAAAGAACATCAGAGTTGAATATGTGGGCACAAAAGAACAAGTGACAAACATCTTTACAAAACCACTTCCAAGGGAAGGCTTTGAGTATGTTCGTCAGAGACTGTTGAAGGAAAATCTCCCTGCGGACAAGTAGATCTCCTCAAAGAGTTAGACTCTTAAATCTAAGACATAAAGTGCTTATCATGGTCACTGACTTCCTTTTAGATCTAGGTGAACTAGTGTGTGAGGAGGAAGGAGAAAAGAAGTACATTTTACCGGTGTTTGTCCCTGCATGCTCCGAGTTGAGCTCCAAAATTTCACTCCTCGATAAGCCCTGTAGACAAACAAAGTATGACTACTTCCTACTCTATCAAGATTAGTCCAAAATAGGTCTATCTACTAAAGATACAAATTCATGTGAGATTGAACATGAATTAGAAAGAAACAGGCCAAGCAAATTATATTAATGAAGACAAAACATTGCTTACAACCATAGATGAATTGCAACAGTTTCGTCAAGTCCTCCTTGTCTACCCCTTACTCGAAAGATCCACGATCTGAATGATGACAGCTTCACTGATTGCTCCCTATGAGATCATAGGTCCCTTGGTTCCAAATCACCTCTGTTCCAACACCACTTATAAGATCATAAGTTTGGTGTGATTCTTCCTTTTCCGTCCCCTTTCACCATGAGAAAACTTGCTTATATAGCCTTGGAGAGGCTTCAACCACTTGAGATATCCTTGGGGAAGTTGAGGATTTTCCTCCTTTAGTTGAGGATCTATCCGAAGATCATGGTTGGACTAGGCATTCGAATCCAACTGCCTTCCAAGAATGAAAGGATCCTTCCCCCATTCATCTCAACAACTTAACTACTGCCCAGAATAGGCAGCGCTCCCTTAAAAGGGCCATCAGAGCGATGTAGCGCTCCCTAGTAGGCTTAAGAGGAGCTCCAACACTCCTAAAGACACCAGCTCTCCCCAAAAGGGGCAAAGGAGCTTTATAACACTCCCAGACAGTGTAAGGGGGAGCACCAACACTCCTAGAAGAGGTATAGGGGAGCACTCCCCTCCAAAAACTTAGTTTTTTGAGTGCTTTCAGATGGAAAAAGGTTCATGAGACCAGTTAACCTTTCCTCCTCTTCCAAATCAAGTGTTTGACATGTGCCAAGTGTCCTCCTGATGTCGTTTACAGGCACGACATAGGCATCATGGCAGTATGCTTCCCTGACACTTGCGACACTTGCGAACCTTGTAATGACGACACTTGTGACACTATCAAAGTGAGTATTTTTGATGTGTAACAGATTTCCCCCCAAAGTATGAAGTTAGAAGACATGAACTGATAACTGAAATACTTTGTATACTTTCAAGCAAGGGTATAGACGTAGAGAACCTGACAAAAACTGCACACAAACATCCAACAAATATTATGACATGTTTCAAACCCAAGGCAGGCATACCTATGCTTGGGTGATCAAGACTTGCAAGATATGGCCGCCATAAAATACACTGCAGATCCATAATTGTATTGATAAAAAAGTATAGCCACTCAAAATACACTGTGGATCTATACTCCCATGACCTGAACTGATCGTAGCCACGAAGAATACACAGTGAATCTACGAGATGACAAGACATAGCCACGACCAATACAAAGTGGATCTATGTAACAGTATGTGTGTCATTGTTCAAAAGAAATTCCATCGCAACCTGGGCAAAGTACATATCAAAGTGATCACTCAACCCAGGGTCTTCTTATCGATCTCGATGTAGTATGAATCTAACCATGTGAATAGATGTCCTGATGTCGAACATGGCATAAACCACTTGATTACCGGTCAATCATGTAAACCATTAACAAGCATGAGGGAAATCACCATTAATGTTAATGATTCCCAAGGTACTCTAGTACATTCCAACGAATATGAATAGATGAGATGAAGTCGAACATTCGTGGAATCATCCGATCAGAGGTCAATGATGTAAATCCACTGTCGAATGTGAGGAGGCCTGCCATTGAGGCATGCAGGTCCCAAAGTACTAATTGGTTTCTAAGTTTAGTTCCTATATAATGTGTTGAAGTCGACAGGAATAGACTCGTCGAAGGAGGGCCTTGATGTATCCCCCATCAATGACACGAAATGGACACATAGATGTAATTGGTAGACCAAATGAACATGGAATGACACAGGTATTGAGACAAGATATTTGTGATGGCTGACTCTCGAGGCGGATACTTCTCTTGAACACTGAGGCACGACAGCAAAAACATGACATGGA
The DNA here is from genome assembly GCA_009831015.1 of Picea engelmannii. Taxonomy (NCBI): domain Eukaryota; kingdom Viridiplantae; phylum Streptophyta; class Pinopsida; order Pinales; family Pinaceae; genus Picea; species Picea engelmannii. The sequence goes on along the minus strand of ML785640.1, from coordinate 213,072 downwards.
ACAAAACTTGATGATGCAGTGGATACTGTGACTTACATCAGGTGACCCAGAGGAGTGAAAGAAACTCAAAGGATTGGCTCAGTGTAGAGGTTCAGTGGATTATAATGTGTGCAAAAGACAAAGTGTCATGTTCAAGGGCGACTCTAAGAGTTACTTGCTAATGTTCTCAAGAAACTACTTGGCTTGCTTCCTTCAAATTTTCCCCCATCCAGATAGACGAGTACCTCTTTTTAATTTAACGAGCTCGAGGAGGATAACACATGCTCGATAAAACTCACCTTCGGTAAGTTCCTCTTCCTTTATTTAACAAACTGGAAGAGGTAAGGGTTCAATCCCATATGGGCCTGCCGATGTTTTGTTTAGAGAGTCCAAAGACAAAAAACTCGAAGGTTTTTCATGATTATAGATTCTGGAAAAACACTTAAAAGAGAACTCTCTCAGTTCCTTTTTCGTAAAGTAGTCTGACGGGACCGAAAAAGAGATAAACTATCACTCAACAGACATTTTCTTCAAATACTTTAATGAGCGTGAAGAGAACAAGGTGCTCGACAATCTTTTTATCTTTAGAGAGTCTGAAAAGAACTTAAAGGTGACTCCAATGTTGTCCTTTTTCGTAATGTTAGTCTCGCGAGGCCGAAAAAGAGATAAATTATCACTCAAAAGATGCCCTTTCAAACCTTTTAACGAGTGGGAAAGGAAGCAAGATCACTTGACAATCTTTTCATGTTTAGAGAGTTTGAAAAGAGCTTAAAGGAGACTCCAGGGGGTTCCTTTTTCGTGTATCCATATAGGTCCGAAAAAGAGATAAAAATCTACCCGGATGCATTCTCATGTATTTACGATCACGAGAAAGAACAAATACTAATCTTGGTATGCCCCCAGCTTGAAAGCTAGTGGCTTAACTTCAGAAAGATCATCAAAGGCTGGAGACATGCCCTCCAGACTTCAATTCATTCACCAGCTCTAAGTTCATCACCAACGTCTCTGGTAGATGAGAAAAAGGAGAAGGGTGGATGAAAAGAAGGTTCAAGAGAGGTGACTGTTTCATTTTTTAACGAGCCTGACACAGGAAAAGAACTATGCTCAAGACCTCTGTTTCATTTTTTAACGAGTTTGCCACAGAGAAGAGAAACTATGCTCGTGGTTTCGTCCAGATCATGGCTTCCAAGAGGATAATGCTCTGGAAGGGGACTGTTGGAAATATGGCTACAACAAAGATGATGCAGATGATCAAGGTTGTCATTGATGGCAATCGATTGTTTATGAAGAACAGATGCGAACACAGATGCTGAAACACGCTGCAACACAAATGCGAACACAGATGCTGCAACACAAATGCGAAAACAGAGCTGGAACATAGAAGCTAACGCAGAGGGTTAAGGTTGTCATTAATGACAATCGGTTGGTTATGGAAAGTGTTAGAACATAGATGCTGAAACACAAACACAAATGCTGAATCACAAATGCTGAAACGTAGATGCTGAAACACAAGTGCTGAATCACAGATGCTGAAACGTAGATGCTGAAACACAAGTGCTGAATCACAGATGCTGAGACGAAGATGCTGAAACACGAATGACTGAAACTCGACTGCTGGAACACGAATGCTAGAACACGAATGCTGGAACACGACTGCTGGAACATGACTGCTGGAACACGAATGCTGGAACACGACTGCTGGAACACGACTGCTGGAACACGAATGCTGGAACACGACTGCTGGAACACGACTGCTGGAACACAGCGTTGCATGAGGTGGCATGTGTAGAGGAGGCAGAGTAAAGAGCCAGTTCAAAAAATCAAGGAGAATGATGGCACGCGAAAAGCAGAAGAACGAATAAACGAAAAAGGAAACTGCAGTTGGAGTTAAGAAAAGCAGAAAGACTTTTAGTCTAAAATTAGACTGGCAGTTAAGACAGCGTTTGCATGAGGTGGCATGCGTAAAGGAGGCATGCAAAGAGGCAGTTCAGAAAATCAAGGAGAATGGTGGCATACGAAAAGCATAAGAAAGACTGAAAGAAAGGGAAACTGGAGTTGGAGTTGAGAAACACATGGAAAACCTCTGCATGTGGCGAATCTATATAATACGCTGAAACGGAGATGAATGGTTGCTGTTTTTGATGTGAGAAAGAGTGAGAGAGCTGTTGAAGTGAGAAAGAGGAAGTGCTCTGG
>ML785640.1:189371-204396 GCA_009831015.1 Picea engelmannii | reverse complement strand
AAGATGAGTTGTAACGAAGTTGGTGCTTGCTGAACATCTTAAGAAGACGAGGTTTTTTCCCTGGTTGGGTTTCCTCTTGAAAAATCTGTGTCTCATACTTGTGAATGAATGCTGTGTGTGATTGCTGTTCTTTATGCTATCTGATTTATGTCTATAACACTGGATTTCACAATAAAGACTTACTGCCACTAAGATTAATGATTCGAAGTTAAAAGTGAGTGAAATTGTTAATAATTTACACTAACTGATTCACCCCCCCCTCTCAGTTAGTTCATACCTGTAACAGGGACCAGGTCAATGGATAAAACGTGGTCATGGCCTCCAGGAGATCTTCGTTGGATGGAAGATAATTACTCGAGAAGGAACACATGTCGAGGGCTACGATAGGAGTAAGGAGATCAGGCTCCAATAATCCTACCGAAGAAATCACCATGTCCAGTACTGGATCCAAATCGTCGGAAGTGGAAAGCATGGAATATGATGAAAAATTAACACCAGGAGGGGAGAGAGATGGTATATCTGCCCAAATTTCTTCACGAGGGGGAGGAAAAGAGGATCGATGATAGTTATTATCCCGAGGTAACTTGTTGATGTGAAACATCTGTGGAATAGATTCATCCAAAGAAAAAGTTGGGGAAATGCGATCGATCACAGACGACAAGGATCTCAACCATGATTGCATCGAGGAAATGTCAGGCGCCAATAGATGTTGGTCATCCGACGAGGGAGAAGTGGATTGGGTAGAAACATATGACGTTTCGGCTGGACTAAGTGGCACGGTGTCACATAATGCATCGAATTCCAAAGGACAAGGTACAATCCAAGGGTCAGATGATTCCAAAGATTGATAAGCCGCGGTCGAAATCATATCGACGGTGGCAATGTGATTTGTAGTCAGTGGAAGTGGTGTAGGGAAGGTACCCATGAGGCTAGAATCTTTCAGTAAGCCAACACCAACGCTTTCATACGTGATCTTGTGGTCTCCCAAGAAAGGAATATTGTTGGTAGCGGGAATGCAAGCATCGATCGTGCAGAAATCCAATTGATCAACAGTGACAATTTTGCCTTGGTGAGGAAATTGTACACATCGAAAGACCAATGAGGCAATGACAGTCATAGCATAAAACCAACTTCTTCCAAGTAACAAGTTGTAATCGAGGGGAGCATCGACCACCTCGACATCAACAATAACAGTTTTGCCACCCAATTGGATGGGCAGGGACTGTAAAAGCCCATGGGGATGAAAACCTCGCCCATCGAAGGCGTGTAACATCGTTGGGGATTTGTTGAGTGCTTGTGATTTTAAACCTTTCCAACACGCTAAAGACATGACACAAGTTGAGGCTCCCTCATCCAGAATAGTTCGGTGGATTTGTTGATTGTGAACAACAACATCAATTTGGAAAGCAAGTTGGTGGGAGACTTGAGATGCATAATTATCCAGGTTAAACATGATCTGATTGGACGACTCAGGATCAACAGCACCAAGAGTGGTCAAGAGTGTTCTACGTTGACTGGGGAAATGTTGTAGAACTTCTAACGCAGACATAACACATGACGCTTGAGCCAAATCTTCAACAATGTTGTAGTTTTGGGCAGCATGTGAACTAGGATTAAAGGTAGCTTTGCAGATAGTGCTCTTAGGAGGACGTAAGATAGAGTTGAACGTGGGTTTCTTAATCTAGAGTGGTCCAGATGAAGGAGTAACCGATGGAAGACTGACGGAGGATGATGATGGATCCGGTAAAGTGCCAACACCGTTAGTGTCTTTTCCCTTAGAGCGAGTGGTCAAATTAATCCCATTAAACATATAAATATGTGCACTCGACGAGGCCTCATCATTAATATCGCTAGAACTGCCCCCAGGAGAGGGGGTTTGAGCAACCATGGATTGCTGCTGTGGAAAAGGTTGAGTAAGCACAACGGGTTGTGACTTCCCTTGGAAAATTTTGGCCACTTCATTGCAAAGTGGACAATCTCGAGTGTAGTGATCGTCACCACAAAGGGTACACGGGAATTTCAGTTTCCGTTGTGGTTGCTTTTCGGTAGCAGGTGTTTGATTTTTGGGTTGTTCATTATTATTTTTTGATTTATTTTTTGTCTTCTTCTTACCTTCGGATTATTGTGAAGGGGCAGATTGAACTGCATTCACCTCAGAGATCTGAGTTTGGGGGGAGGTAGAGGAGGGTGTAGTCGATTTGGAAAAAGATTGGGTTTTGACGGAACCGATAACACCATCTGCATGAGATGAGGATGATGGCTTAAAAGGGTCGGTATTAGCTCAAGCAACATTCGGAAGCAAATCATACAAAGTACCATATTGGGAATAAACCAAGTCTAAGTACTGAGCCCGAGCAATGGCTTGTTCCTCTATGACCGCACCACCCATAGCGACATCGCAAACAATTGGGGGTAACAATGATTTAGTAAACCATTCCGCCAAGAGCATGTCAGGAATGACTGCCTTGATCATCCTTCATCGTTGCCTCCACTCATGAATATGGTCAGAGATATGCACAGAGTTAGTTTGACGAAGGGAGGTCAAGAGTTCAGTACCTGTCTCGTAGCGAATAGGCAATTGAAAGTGCATGAGGAAAGACATGGAAAATGAATTGAAATCATGAAAAGAAACACGTGGTAGTTCAATATACCACTTTGCTGCCGAACCAGTAAACGTTCACTGGAAAATACGCAAACGTACAGAATCATCCATGAGGGAGTTTGATGAAAACCACATATGGAAAGTCATCACATGGTTGTTCGGGTCTTTTCTGGGTTTTCCATCAAATTTTGGAATATCAGAAGGAATCTTAGCTGGAATGACTGGCCAAATCGGTGAATGAGAAATAGGATCATTAGTTAACCGAGACAAGTCTGGGAGATCCAGAGTCGCAAGGAACGACAGCTGTCGGTTAATGTGCAAATGATACTGGTATGGCATAGGAACACCAGTAGGACCATAGACTAGGTTAGGTGGATAGTTGTAACCAATAGGTCCTCCTACATACGGTTTTTTCTGGCCAGGGTAAGAAGGATTCGACGGTGCATGAGAAACATGGGCATAACCTGGTGGCTTTTGAACATTATAGGCTAGGTGATTTATTTGCCCGTGAGGAGGATAAACATTTTGGCCTTGAGAATAGTAAGGAGTAGATCCTGGAGGCAGATACACATGAGGCCCATGAGGAGGATAAGACTGTGGTCCCGGAGAACTCCAGGTGGTATTTTGGATGCCGCTCGGATAAGATTGCCTGTAAGAGGTTCCGAGAGGGACAAGATTGGATACTCCTCCTAGTGGGTTATTATACAAGTGTCCCCCAACGTGGGATTGAGTAAAAGTGCCTCCTGAAGATACTCCCCAGGATTGGGAAGGGTTTCCAGCAAAAGAGGGTTGCCCCCCTGCCAGCGGTGGATTTACGACCGTGGTGTGACTGGAAAACGGAGGTTTCCCTCCAGGAGGAGTATGAAAAGAGGGATGTCCCCCGGGAGGGGTAGGCCCACCATGGAAAGGTAGTCCTCTAGGAGGGAAAGGTATGTTGGATGGTGGTTTCCCTCCAGCTGGTTGTGTTTGGCCAGCAGGGGTCTGCATTCTCAGGTGAGAAGGTGTCCCAGCAGGATCGTGTGGAACATGCAACGCTGTAGAGTAAAAACTTGTAGAAACAGGGGTAGAGATTGAAGTGCTTTGGGGATGGGTAGAGGTGATGAGTCCAACATTAGGATGGACTTGTGTTGGTGTAGTAGTGGGGTAAATAACCTGATTGACTGGGTGATTCATGATTTGACCGGATGGTCCTGGTTCACTAGGAGGGTCATGAGGAGGAAAGGGTTGTCGAATAGATTCGAAATTCTCATAGATATCACATCCCGATGAAGTCCTCCATACATAACGAGCAAGTGTGGGATTGGTTGCTACTGCGGTGCTAGGACGAACATGAGTCCTATACTCGTCACCAAAGAGTGGTTCCGTGGATCCGTGGAGTCGCCAATTTCTGTTGAAGGAAAATCTCCCTGAGGACAGGTAGATCTCCTCAAAGAGTTAGACTCTTAACTCTAAGACAGAAAGTGATTATCATGGTCACTGACTTCCTTTTAGATATAGGTGAACTAGTGTGTGAGGAGGAAGGAGAAAAGAAGTACCTTTTACCGGTGTTTGTCCCTGCACGCTCCGAGTTGAGCTCCAAACTTTCGCTCCTCGATAATACCTGTAGACAAACAAAGTATGACTACTTCCTGCTCTATCAAAATTAGTCCGAAATAGGTCTATCTACTAAAGAGACAAATTCATGTGAGATTGAACACGAATTAAAAAGAAACAGGCCAAGAAAATTATATTAATGAAGACAAAACATTGCTTACAACCATAGATGAATTGCAGTAGTTTCGTCAAGTCCTCCTTGTCTACCCCTTGCTCAAAAGATCCACGATCTGAATGATGACAGCTTCACTGATTACTCCCTATGAGATCATAGGTCCGTTTCTTCCAAATCACCTCTGTTCTAGCACCACTTATAAGATCATAAGTTTGGTGTGATTCTTCCTTTTCCGTCCCCTTTCACCATGAGAAAACTTGCTTATATAGCCTTGGAGAGGCTTCAACCACTTGAGATATCCTTGGGGAAGTTGAGGATTTTCCTCCTTCAGTTGAGGATCTACCCTAAGATCATGGCTGGACTAGGCATTCGAATCCAACTTCCTTCCAAGAATGAAAGGATCCTTCCCCCATTCATCTCAACAACTTAACTACTGCCCAGAATAGGCAGCGCTCCCTTAAAAGGGCCATCAGAGCGCTGTAGCGCTCCCCAGTAGGCTTAATAGGAGTGCCAACACTCCTAAAGACACTAGTGCTCCCCAAAAGGGGCAAAGGAGCTTTATAACACTCCCAGACAGTGTAAGGGGGAGCACCAACACTCCCAGAAGAGGTATAGGGGAGCGCTCCCCTCCAAAAACTTAGTTTCTTGAGTGTTTTCAGATGGCAAAAGGTTCATGAGCCCAGTTAACCTTTTCTCCTCTTCCAAATCAAGTGTTTGACATGTACCAAGTGTCCTCCTAATGTTTCTTATAGGCACAACATAGGCATCATGACAGTATGCTTCCCTGACACTTGCAACACTTGTGAGCAAAAAGAGACACTTGCGAACCTTGTAATGACGACACTTGCGACACTATCAAAGTGAGTATTTTTGATGTGTAATAGAGACTTAGAGTAATTTCTACTCCAAAATGAATGCTTTTGAATGCTTATCTTATATGTCTTAGATTTACACAAGGAATCACCATAAAGAGGACAGTTCAGGATGGGAGATCAGTTTCAGGAAGAGTTCAGTCAGGGGGAGAAACCTTGGATGTAAAGATACCTTTGCCATTGATGACAAAGGGGGAGAGATTTATCAGATGTAGGATAGAGAGTTAAATGCTCGAAGAAAGAGAAAAAAGGCATGGTTCCAGGGGGATCGATGGTCACAGGGGGAGCATGAGTGATATGACCTTAGTATTTCATTAGAGTGTTTCCATCAATGCCAAAGGGAGAGATTGTTGATTAATTGGGTTGGTTGTCATTGATTTCAACCCTTGAAGAAAGTCCGGTAGCAAATTCTGGTAGCACAAAGGTACGGGTAATGGACCCAATTTTGTTTGATGTATAATGGTATGAGTTTTAATATATTTGTAGGTAATACTATTCTAGATGGATAGTACATGTCATGCCATTTTTGGTGGTATGTATAATGTCACATAAATCCTCACGGTTAGAGAGTTATGGCCATGTGAAGTTGGAGAACCCTCATGAGTTATCTAGAAGCCCCTAAAAGGTCAAAGTAGTCAAAGTGGTTACATAGAAGAAATTATTTAAATAATAAAGTAGTTTCAACAAGAAGTGGTGAGTTTACTATTTATGGATAAGTCAAAGTGGTTGCAAAAGAAATGATTTAAATAATAAAGTTAGTGGAGAACTTACTATTTGTGGAAAAGTGGTTAAGTCAAGCGGACAAGGGTTAGCACTAAAATAAAGAAAGTGGGTTAAGTTCGTTAGAAGGTAACCCCTTGAGGAAGCTACATGAAAGTATAAATAAGAGGCTTAATATCATATTAAAAGGAGAAGAGAGACTTCTTCAAAAGGTCAAGGAATCAACATTTTCAAAGGGGCAGTGAAGAAGATTAGAGGAAGAAAAAGGTACAACCATGGATACACATTCAATATTTTGATCAAAAGAAAGAAATCTTCGTCTTCTCATTTTTTTTTATATATTCTTTTACACCACTTCTCATAGTTTTATGCTTGAGTCCTAGAGTTGGGCACAAGGATGAGTTATTGAGTGTTCTTCTTATATTCTTCTAAGATTTTTTCTTATATTATCATGGAGTATTTGCAGCCACATACATGGCTGTCAAAGCTTTTGTAATGACAAGCATCTTTCATGAATAAAACTCCACAAATAATTGCTTCAGGGTTGATCTTGACTGTATCTTATAACTTTGAGTCTTAAGTATGAGGTATTTGAGGTTGACCTATTAAATTCTCTTTTGATCTTGATTGCAGTACTCTGTTAAAATTATTTGAGACAATCAAATTATTCTCTCCTATGAAGAAGATATGGATGTATTTATATATTATTAAGAAGATTGTGTGTGATGCTGATCACAATTTAATTATGATGTTGAAACCCTCCTTCAAACGTTTCTGATTGTAAAAAGACTTTTGATGCACATAAAGATTGTATTCAGGTTGTTGAAGAACCATTTTATTTCATAATCTCAAGCAATAAATATTTAGGGTTTGCTTCCTAGCACTCTCTTAATCCAAGATATCACAGATATATATTTTATCCCAAGAGGAGTACTACCTCTTTAAAAATGCAGGAGGATTCATATCCTTGTGAGGTTGTCATTCTAGTCTTGACGGATCCAAGTGTCAACAAGACTCAGTGACTGTTGATTTATCCTTGTGAATTCTAAGCTATTGATTTATTAATTTGCCTTATATATCCCAAATGAATTGGGGAATAGTTCTCATATCTTGTTTATATGCAAAATGCATTCCCATATTATTTGTGTGTGAAATAGACAGAACTATGGAACCTTGCATGGCTTGTTCATAATATAGCTTTTGGTTGCCACCTCATCGCCAAGTTCTCTTGCATATCACTTTCCCGGTCATCTGTGTGTCCAATAAATATCATCCAAGTTCCACCCGAGAGTAGGTCCACTTCACTGCCATGTGTCACCCAGGGATAGGTCCACCTCATTACCCCATGTCACCCAGGGATAGGTCCATGTCATTTCCACATATCCCAATACCCTAAAGGAGAGGGATGGGGATAAAACTTACGAATATAATGAATAATTTCATGAGATAATATAATTGGAAAACATAATATGTAGAATTGGGGAAATGTCGAATTGCGAGGTTACGAGGGTAGGGTAATGTAGAAAAATCATAATATCGGATTTTGCATCTGCATTCAAAAGTAAAAAATAAACTAAGTATAAGACTCAATGAAAAATTTGTGTAAAACTCAGTAAAATGACTAAGTCACGGGGGTTTAATTTGCGTAATGCAGATATGGGAAGTGCAAATTGAGTGTTGGGATTATTTGGTGGGGAAAATAACTAAGTATAACTAAGTATGGACTATTGGTAGTCGTATAGAGTATGGGTAGTAGTGAAAATGACTAAGCATGGAAGAGTGTGGAGTAGAGAGGAAGGAAAATGAGGAAATATGGAGAGTAAAGAGGGAGGAAAATGAGGAAAATGACTACGTATGGGGTGAGGAAATGGCTAAGTATGGAGGTATTTCCGAATGCGGGAGAAAATTGGCATATCTTGGGAATATGACCTCTGTTTTAGATTTCATAAAGTGATGGACGAATATGAGAAATAGGGCTATTAAATGAGGACGTGGATACACAAAATTTCCTTTTTCTTTTCTTCTCTTTTGTTTAAAAGAAAAATCATCCTTGTTGGCCTTGCATGAAGAATAACTACAATAATTAAGTTGATTTAAAACTTGTTGGGCCTTCATTATCAACAGGTGAAGGGTATTTGACACTTTCCAAATTTAAAAATTTTTTGGTCTCCATTTGAATGAAACATAGGTTCATATATTTACCCCAATCACTTGGTTGATGGGTGTCAGGAAAACACATCAATAAGAGAATATGTGGTGTGATAAATAATTAGAAGATAAAATGAAATTAAGATACTACAAGGAGGTGGTCAACCCTAATTTAGAAGATCAAGAGTACCTCTTAGTTTTGAAAAGTGCAAAGAAGAAAATCAAAATTTCTAAGATAAGAACAAAGTCTCACGAGATACATATTGAAATTAGGCATTGGACAATTCCCAAAAAATCATGATGAAATAATTTTCCATCTTCGTGACACTAAGAGGGTTGAAGATGAAAAAACATTCCTCTTAGATTGCGCTGCCTATTCCCAAATTACATCCCAATTTAAAAATATTTGCTACAATACAAACCTTCCTAACCTCCTAAGTCATCAAAACTATGACGATCTTGAAACACTTCTCTCAATGCTTTTTTAGCATAGAAATACAATTTTAAAGAAATAGAAGTAATATATTACCTTCTTAAGGTTCGATAGATCAATTTGTCTTAGTGGATGTTAATCATCACCATCATCATCCTATTTCACTATGAAGCAAAGGCTGAGGTGGTCTCCAAACCCTTACTTTGGAGACATACAATTGAGAGCCTTCATGTCTTGGCTGGAGAATGATAGGACTAGATTCTCTGCAACAAATCACTGTGAAGCTGAAGAAATGAATGCATAGCTACAAATAAGAGGCGAAGGATCGAGACTTGATGAATTCTAAAGGAACTACATCCAAGTTATAATAGACCCACTCACCCATCCAATGTTAGAGAGGAAGAAGTTAGAGGATGCAACATAATGCAACACATTCATCAACACTTATGGGGAGGAAGCATTGAGCCAAATAGAGCTAAGATGTTAAGAATTAACAAAGCTATTGCAGTGGAAAGAACTGCACTCACTACCTTTTCTAAATACAACTCTATATAGAGTTGAATTATACAATGAAGGTATTCACAAAATCACCTCCAAATGGACAAGTCTAAAGTAGAGGTTCCCTCTCTTACTGCATCATATTCCATACTTTAGGATGTCAAGTTAACCTAACATTGATGCTGAGAAGGCTATATAGAAGGAGGTTGTGAGATTTTCATGTTATCACCACAAAGAAAAACAAACCTACCCCATAGCCTATGATCTAAGTACTGCATACTATCACTACTACATATTGAAAAATTTGCAACGACCACTTGGGACGAAAGTACTCTTTCGTCGCAACATGCAAGAGAAAAAGTTTTTTTTTCTAAATCTACCCCGTGTTCGTTGCAATCTCGACGCCTACTGTTTGACTGAATTATAATGGTCAATGTTCGTCTCATAAGCGACGTCGTTAGATTGTTCATCTCATAAGCGATGAAATTTGACCATAATAATTTAGTCATACTTTACCGTTGAAAATGACCTAAAATATTTAGGTGGAAAACAATATATATTTTTAGGTCACTATTGTTGCAATTGCGACGATAGTGACCTAAAATTGGCCTATAAATATTTGACGATTTAAATATGTTGTGACAATATTGCTATGAAGCTCTTTCATTTTTATACCATCATGATCGTATAAGATTTCATCAATATTGTTACCTATTTGAATCTTCTTAGAATTGAGATTCGTTACATAGTCGTTGAAAAAAGACAAAAGACTTATGTATTCACTGAAATTTGTAATGGATAGACTATTTTCATGCCTTAACGATATGAGAGGGTTTCTGGACTCTAATTTGAGTGACACACCCACTTTCTTCCATCATCCATTCATCATGTAAACCATAAACCCTATTTTTCATATGTTCTAGTAGATATGTTAATGATTCCAATTTTCATATTTGTATTTGAATGAAGGTCTAGCTATCTTGCAAAGTATCAAATTGAGATTTCAAGTTGATAAACCAAATATGAAATGAATCCAAGCATCATTTGATATCGTTGCAAGAGAGACTAATGTAAATAATATTGCGACAAATTTGCTATACCATCGATGAACAAAGTCCATCGATAATTTTATGCCATTAGTATGTAATTTTGTACAAAAATAATGGATCTTGGGGACTACACCATGGTCAAGGAACGATGAACGAGGAACAAAAATTGCATGAGGACTAGACACCAGCAACATGGATCTGCGAATGGGGCTAACATTGAAATTTTTTCAAACAGTTTTTGTATGCACCAAAATTTGTCATGGATAGACTATTGACATGCCTTAACGATATGGGAGGGTTTCTAGACTCAAATTTGAGTGACACACCCACTTTCTTCCATCATCAATTCATCATGGAAACCATATTAAACCCTATTTTCATATGTTCTAGTAGATATGTTAATGATTCCAAGTTTCATATTTGTATTTGACTGAAGGTCCAGCTAGCTTGCAAAGTATCAAATTGAGATTTTAAGTTGACAAACCAAATATGAAATGAATCCAAGCATCATTTGATATCGTTGCAAGAGAGACAAATGTAAATAATCTTGCGACGAATTTGCTATATTATTGATGAAAAATTTTCGTCGATAATTTTATTCCATTAGTATGTAATTTTGTACAAAAATAATGGATCTTGGGGAATACACCATGGTCAAGGAACGATGAACGAGGAACGAAAATTGCACAAGGTCTAGACATCGACAACATGGACCTGCATCATATTTGTGATGAAAAATCCCTCTATTTCTTTGATTTCTTAATCAACATCATCAAGATACTAGAGGCAGGCAACAGTGACATGCGAATGGGGCCAACGTTGAAATGTTTTCAAACTGCATCTATATGCATTGAAATTTGACCTGGATAGACTATTCACATTCTTTAACGATACAAGAGGGTTTCTGTACTCAAATTTGACTAAAACACCCACTTTCTTCCATCATCAATTCATCATGGAAACCATAAACCCTATTTTTCATATGTTCTAGTAGATAATTTAATGATTCCAAGTTTCATATTTGTACTTGAATGAAGGTCCAGGTAGCTTGCAAAGTATCAAATTGAGATTTCAAGTTGATAAACCAAATATGAAATGAATCCAAGAATCATTTGATATCGTCACAAGAGAGACAAATGTAAATAATCTTGCGACGAATTTTCTATACTATCGACGAAAAAAGTTCGTTGATAGTATAGCTTATGCGTCCCAAGAATATTGTGTCTAATTTGAATGGTGTTACATGGTTTGCAACACCATTCATAATTGTGATGAAAAATCCCTCTTTTTTGTTGTTTTCTTAATCAACACCATAAAAATACTAGAGGCGGGAAACAATGACATGTGAATGTGGCCAACATTGAAATTTTTTCAAACTGTATCTGGATGCTAAGGGTTGGTTTTCAATGTTTAGGTCTAAAGACATCGAGTTCAGGTGTAACATACCCACTACGAAAACGAAGATTTTTTGACTTTTTCTTCTGATCTTCGAGGAACAGAATTCCCCAAATCCCTACAGGGCCTGATATAGACGCTGCTATCCCTTAACCACACTCATATGATCGATGGCTATGACCATGGGCCTTATCGGGGAGGTGCTCATTGACTTTCATGATTTGGGAAATCACGGTACATGTATCCCCCTTTCTCTCTTGTCTTTCAAAGGGCCAAAATCCGAAATGGATCTAATCGCTTAACACTATTAACAGTGAGCCAGGTTAAGTCCGGGCACTCTACCCTTCGGGATTTCACATACCGAAACTCCGGGGGATGCGATGACAGGAGGTCTCACATCTGGGTTTTCTGAGAGCCGAAACTTCGAAAACGCCAGCTCTAAACATGCTTCACTGTTTTGGGGTTTCCTCCATCGAGATTTTGGGATATGCGACGACAGGAGGTCTCGCACCTAGTTTTTCTGGGAACCAAAACTCCAAATCCTACATACATGTATATATATGTCACTCAACCCATTTCAGAAATTTGAAAACTGGGTTTTCGGTACTAGCAAGCACAAGAAAAATTTACCATTAGGTATCCCGGGTGCTGAAATACCGAAACACCCTATCTCATCCATGCTATTATTATTTCGAGGTTTCGCATGTCAGGATTTCAGGATGTGTGCAGATAGGAGGTCTCGCACTTAGGTTTCCCGAGAGCCAAAACTCTGAAACCGGTATTCATTTCTAAGCTCATTTCGACATTTCTCCTTTTTGGATTTCGCGTTATAAAACGTCAAGGGGTTCATGCCCTTTGGCACTCCGAAATCCGAAACACCGAAGTATTAGCTTTATGTGCACTAGGCCATCTCGGGGTTTCGCATATAGTAGATACTCGGAACAAAACTGTCCTTTGAGGGGGGGGGGTCTCGGGTACCGAAACGCGAAAACATAGATCCATGTCACACTATGCCATATCAGGACTTCGTAAGTCAGGATTTCGGGAAATGTGAGTACCAAGGAATACACCCTTGAGTATTTCGATCTCCGAAATGCTGAAATATCGTAACATATCTGTGTATTGTCCTTTCAGGATTTCACCCATCAGGATTTCAGGATTGGCTTGTACAAGGGGCTTGCCTCTAGGTATCCCGGGTGCCGAAATACTGAATCCTCTTAACTTATCCATGCCCCGTCATTTTCGGGTTTCGTATGTCGGGATTTTGCGAGTTGTGAGGACAAGGATTCTTACCCTCTGGTCTCCCAGGTGATGAAACACTGAAACACTTACCATCTGCCACGTGTACTCTACAACTGGACGATCCATGCACTCCCATGGGTCTTGGGATCGATGGTCCTGATTTCTTCGTTACTTGCGAAGGTTAAAAAGGGGTCGAGGCATTATCGCCTGTGTTCCTTCATTCAATTTTATAGTCGTAACAGACCTCAGATCCTCTGAAAGGATCTCATTTATGCATTTAGCAAGAGGGAGGGTATCCTGGGTACCGGACCACCGAAAGGTCCCAACTCATCCACACACTGTCATTTCGGGATTTCGTGGGTCAGGGTTTCGAGATTTGCGAATGCAAGGGAACTCACACCTAGATACTCCGGGTACCGAAACTCCAAAATGTTGAAGTCTACGAGGACCATTCTCCCTCGTGCAAGATTTTAAGACTTAAATTATAACATCCTCCTTCGGGTCCTCAAGAAATTTTCACCAGGTTTGAAGACCAGATTGGCAGGTCTTCTAGAAGGTAAGGGAGTGGTCTCGAAAGGGTGCCTTTGTGGGGAAACCTATCCAAGGCATCAGGTAAGACAAATACAGAAACAAATCTCCTGAGAACAGACTTGAAATCTGTATTAGTTCTATATATATATATATATATATACACACACATAAGTCCTACGTGCCTTTCCAATAAAAGCATGCAACCATCATTTCTAATCCAAACACCATGCAGACAATCTTATACTGAAATCATTCATAATTGCACAGGCGATGAGCATATTGGTCAGCATATAAATTTCAAGATACAAGATATGAAACACTTATTAGAAAAACACCAGATGTGATGCAACTGCTGAGAGGGGTGCTCGTTTCCACCCAACCATAGGCTCAGCGATTCTGAATGGATTTACCACTAGGCACCCCCGAGTTGAGACCACGATGCTTGAGACTCTCTGTCTCTGTTCTTCAGCGATCGATAACGAAGGTTACTCTCCTTCTTCTCTGCTATTTCTCACCCTGTCTTTTGTTCCAGAGTTCTTCCTATCTCTTTTCCTGCGATCTCCCTCGCGCCCCCCCCCCTTCCACACCTTTTTCCTGCCTTTTTCTTTTCCAGCGAGGTGGCGTGTGATACGAACTTCCTTGCGGTGGTCAGTTCTGAGGCCTCCATGGATGGGTGGTTCACCCCATCCCTCATTAACTCATGAGGAGCCTCTTCACCTACCAACCTGGCGATAAATTCATTTCGGGGTCAGCGAGCCGCTCTTGGTTCTCCGGGCCAGTGAAGACCAAATACAGTATTGGTTTCGATGGAAGTTAACGCCACCATTCCAGGTGCCTTCCACCACCTTTCTTCAGCCATCGTGGTCTCTTTTTCAGCACAACCCCCTCCTAGTAGTCCTGCAATATATATATATATAATGTTAATTTACATTTGTCGACCTTGTATACTAAGGTCCATTCAGAATCACACATTCACATCTTTGAGTTTTCCATAGTTCTTGGCCAACATAATTATTTTTACAGACTGGGGGGAAACAGGGTGTTACATCAGGTCTTATCTCAAGCCTCACACAAATGTATTATCTAGAAGAAAGATATCCCTAGATCCTACTTGGAGGAAAAATGGCAACACTTGCTCAAAGAAATCCAGGTATATATTACATGTGAAGGCAGATATGGTAGAGTCATCTACCATTTCAAGCTCATGAACCATTTCACAGGTAGATTTCCTTCGAATATGCCCATAGATGTAACTAATATATTCTTCTAAGCTATAAGAAAGAGGTGTTTTACAAATGGAAAACATTGTTGATATTGTTACATATCATGAATGGTATGTATTTCTCAATATATATATTTTTTTAAACTATTATTTTTTTATATGAAATTATATTCATAATGTGTGATGTTAATTGTATGGTTATTCATTGTAGGAACTATGATTGTTTTTTTATCGATAACCCTATCTAATATGGTCACCAACCACTTGAGAAGGGGACTTGTTCTTTTGTTTTTTTTCCATGAATAATGGAGATCATACTATGTTTCAAATTCTTGTAAAAAAAGACAATAACAAAGTTGTTGTTGTCAGATTATCTGCCTCTAGGGAATATGGAAGTAAGGATGTCATAGGGTCTTCTTATATTGGCATTTTGTGGCCACATCAAGAATCATCACAACATTCAGCTTATCTCATACAAAGTGTAAAATCACTTAAAATCTTAAAATACAATACACAGTGACACATATGTGGAGATTCCATGTTCATGAGAATGTTGGGGAAAAGATTGAACTTATTGTTGTGACTGTTTGGATAAGAATCACAAC
>ML785640.1:149063-170784 GCA_009831015.1 Picea engelmannii | reverse complement strand
TTTCAAGTGCCACTTTCATCAACATCTAGAGGGTGTAGAATTCAACCATGTTATTTGCTCCCAGTCCTGCTCCATATTTTAAGGAGAAGAAGTGGTAATGATCTAAAAAGAGTATGACTCCATCCCCACACATTTTTGGAGAGTCTTGACAAGCTCCATCAAAGAAGTCCCAAGGCTTTGTGAAATCAATACGGGACTCATGCAATACCCTTTGGGATTTAATATTAATATTAATATCAAAATTGATGCTCAAAATAATTTTTTATTTTTTTTTCTAAATAAATTTTGGTCGTCGCATATCCGACGACAACTTTTATTGATGCAACCGTTTTGCTATACAAACAACGAAACGTTGTCTTCGCCCATGCGATGACAATTTCTATTGATGCAATGATTTTTCTATATAAACAATAGAAAGTTGTCATCGAATAGGCGACAACAACTTCTATTGATGCATCGGTTTAGCTACATAAACAACAAAAAGTTGTTGTCGAATAGGCGATGACAACTTATATTGATGCATTGGTTTAGCTACATAAACAACAAAAAGTTGTCGTCTAATAGGTGACGAAAACTTCTATTGATGTGACGGTTTAGCTATATAAACAACAAAAAGTTGTCATTGCATATGCAATGACAAATTCTATTGATGCATTTCTTTTGCTATAAAAGTTATTGTCGCAATTTAGATGAAAATTTGGTTTCAAATTGTTTGCCTATATTGTCTCTTTTTCGACGTTTGATCAAGTTCGTCGAAAATGCCACGTCACATAAAATGACATTTCAGAGACTCCAGATTCGTCGCCATATCAATGAAATAATGTCACAATAGCGTCGAAACAGCCGTCGCAAAATGGCCCAAATATGCTAGTGTATGATACATAGATTTCTATGGAGGAGGAAATAGCTTTACAATTCTAGATTGTTCCCTGTTTACTGAGTATGAATGACTCTTTGGAGTCCTCGATAGTAATGGAAGAAATATCTGTAGCAATAAAAACTAGAACATAGTCCTCAAAAACTACAATACCAAAGACAAAATCATCAATTTCAATGGTACTCAAGATTGAGTCAACAAATACTAAAATTGAAATCGAATTGGAAACAACAATAGAGGTTGAAGTGGAGTCAATACTAGTAGTAGACAAAGAATAATAAAAAAATAAGGTTGACTAAGAAGTAGTCAACAACATAATCATTGTCATTCACTTCTTTTCAATTTTCCTTCCTTTTTGCATGAGGTCATGCAAACCTCTAAATCTATGGGTATGGTAGGCTCTTGAATTATCCCATCTTCATCCATTTTGTATAACTAACTGCCCCAAAGAATCGATGTTTTGTCCACTATTCAATATAGTACTTGCTAAACTGACCAATTATGTATCCTACAACATTGTGTTGATTAGTAGTTTAACAATAGTTTACTTTGGTTTCATTTTATGAGTTTGACATGTGGAAATTCTTGAGTGTGCCTAATTATTGATGAGTATGGGATTTTTTTATGCTTGATAATGAGTTGTGTTCTATGGTATTAAACTTGTGAGTTGTGGAAAGATTGTTTTGTGTGTATTTCATATCTAGGTATGTCATTGAAACTTATCCCAACTACAACTAGGAGAAAGGACAATCAATATTCATTCAAGTCATAGTCAATACACACTCATAAATTCCATGGAGAAGGAAACATTTCATTGGCAAAGAAATAGGGCATCAATCCATTGGCCCTAGTAACCTAAGCAAAGAAGTAGTCGGGGTTAAAGAGACATGTTCTACATTGCTTCAGTTCAAGGAAGAAGGGATATCACTATGTGGTGTAGGACAACCCATTACAATCAATATATTGATGGGAAGAATGGCACCATGATTTCTCTAGCACACTTCTCATCCTAGCCCAAGAAGGAGGGAGACAGTTGCACTCTCCACATCAACAATTTAATGTATTCGATCAAGAGAAGGAGATTTGTGCCATGGTTCCTCCAAGAATATATTCATTCTTATGCTAAAGAGAGATCATGCACCCTAGGATCCCATTCCTCAACAAACTACCTTAACAAATGAAGGAGGAATTGGCAATTTTGGGGGTAAGACTATTAATTCATAGCCTAGATTTCCTTAGTATGGATCCAAATATCTCTTAGCATAAATATGGTCATCTAGAGCTCTGTTAGGGTATATAGTCATAGGTTTGAGTTTTCTTACAACTAGGGTAGAAAACATAGTTACCAACTTGACAAGAACCCTCCAAAGTTCCCATTATTTTAGAGATCACATTTACTAGCTATTTTTACCCTAGTTTCAGAATGTGGTGCTACTAGTAGCACCCTTTTTTTATTATCGAGATACCTTTATGAAATTTTAAATCTTGTTATCTATAAAGTATCAACATTTCATTTTTCAAATGTTGTTTTTTAAATTATTTTTATTTTGGTCTAAAATGTCTATTTTTTTCAATGGTGTTTTTTCTTATTTTTCTGAAAACAATTTCATTGTTTTTTTGTTTGTTTGCTAGTTTGTCCATGACCTGTGGGACTAGCCTGTGGCTGAGAAACCGTGACTCAGGGGAATATGAGCCGTCAAAATCGCCCGAGGATCACACCCGGCCTGAGCCACACCAGCCCTTAACATGACTATTTTTTTTGTCCCCGCATGTTTCAAACTGGTTGTTGACAATTGAAAATGTCAACGAACTTTTGCCCGTAAAGTGTTGCTAAAGCCTATTATTATAAAAACTAATAATACTAGTAGGTGGGACCCCCTTGAACTATTGAAGATCAGATATGCTCATTTTTTGATGTTGTGATGATGTGCAACATAGTTTACATGGTTGATGAGATATTGTTGTTATTGGTATGAGTTGAGCTTTTGAAGTGTTGATTCTTCATGTTACTACAACCTATGTTATTCGTTAATGTCATTTGTTCTTATCTCACCTACACAACAAACATGTTAGTGAAATTATATGAAAGGCAACTTTGAGGAAGGAAAAATACTATAACAAATGCAAAGAAAAGGGACCTAGTTCTGCAATACCACATGCAAATAATTTGAAGGAGATGAGAGACAATTGCAAAGGAAGATTTTAAAGCTATCATAACTATACTACATGCATGAAAATACTTGATGATTATTGTTAAACCCTAGCTAACAAGAAAATGGTTATGAATTATGATCGAATTACATGTTTAATATGCATATGGTTTGAAATGTTGGTGGCGCGTTTAGCAAGGTGATAGTACTAATGGTTATGCAATGTTAATTGAATTATGTGGCTGACACACATATGGTATATTTGGATAGATTGAATGACGGTGGATCATTTGACAAGGTGATGGGAATTAATGGTTATGTTGTTTTGTTTGAGTTATATAATAATAAATTGGATATATGATGTGGAAAACACATTTGGCAAATAATATGTGTAGATTCCAATGCAGAGTTTGATTAATGGTTGATGAAGAATGTGTTGGCATGTACTTACAAGTTAATGCATTGTGGGTGGAGGCGATGTACATTTATTGCACGTCACCTTCACTCCCCTGGTTAGTCACCACCCTAGTCGGGCTATTGTTCGATCTTGCTGTTGTGGTTATGCTCCGAATTTTTAGCAGGGAGGAACTGTTCGACCAACTCTCATTTTAAGGAATTCGATTACAGGTATGTCTTTTTTGGCCATTCGTGACTCTGCTTTGTTTATGAAATGATTATTGGCTCAGTTGTATTGGTTTGTGTTTTCCTAAGTGTTGCAACTGTGTGAAGTTTGGGTTCTTGAAATAAAAAATGTATGGTCCTTCCTGTAATAATTTTGAGTTCGTAGAGGTTATTGGTATTCCTCGATGATAGCTCTCTGTTATCGCTGCTGGTTTAGTTGGAGGGTTTTTTGTTTTGTCTTGGGTGGAAGGATATCTTCGTGCATTTGTCACTAAATCCAGTCCTTGGCTTTTGTGGGGTTAGTAATTGGAGGTCTCCCATGGCACTGTGTTTCATTCACTTGGGCATTGGTTGTTTCCATCACTAAGGGTCACAAAGTGAGTGTTCTATTCTTACTCGGCCTTATCTTCACCTAAGTATTGTGGTAGTTTAAACAAAGAACACGATGGATATACCTTGCGTGCATTGAATAAAATTTCCAGGCCGAATGGTAACCTCACTTTTTGTTATGGCCCCTACCAGGGATTGTTACCTGTCCACAAATGAATCATGTCTCTCTGTGTGTGCACACCCTTGGCCTCAAAGGTTCCACCATTATGAGGAGTTGGCTCCATTCCCCTGGTGTTGGCTACATAGTAGACCCTTAACCCTCCACTCTGGAGTTTTTTAGAGGAGGCTGTCGTGCCTGTCAAGTTGCCATGGGTTATTGTGGTTTGAATGTATGGTTGATTATTTTGAATACGGGTTCGCTCGATTGGTCATATGACAATCATGTTGGTATGGCATTTGGTTACTGCCTCTGTGATAATAATGAAAAACCCTACATTTCCGATTGCACTTTTAAAGCACACAGTCACCCTCCTTATGTTAATAACTCAGTATTGTTAATGGAGAAGGCCTCTGCCCCGATTCATTTTGATGCGTGGGTATGCGTAGTTTTCACCGCTTGTTTAGTTGATTGATTTTTTACAACAGTGGAGAATTGTTTGGTGGATACACAGTCATTGATATTTGCACTAATGATTATTTGGATGATAGCCAAAATTGGTTACAAATGCTTGGTGTTTCTCACGCATGTCGCGTTATGTGTATGGTGTTTTTCAAAGGGAAATAATGGACATGGTAACTATGGTTTTCTGTGGGGATGAATGACTACTAAATTGGATGACTATAGAAAGTATATACACTACATCCTTGTGATTGTTTATTGTATAAGACTGAGTGTGCACAACATAGTTGATCACGGTGTGACTAAATCGAAGAAAACTTATATTAAATCGATAGCTCATCATGATATGTTGAGTTATTACCGTGACTGTGTGTTGTTTTTGTTGAAGTGGAGATATTGCCTCATGGTGTTCATTGGCTATGCACTATGTATAACATAGATGGCTTGGGTTCTCACACTCAGGGTTACCCACAGAGTTTTGAGCACGATTGGTTGCAACCCGATCATTTGTTGATACTGTTGATTAAGGTTAGTTGTCATTGATGTCAACCCTTGAAGAAAGCCCGGTAGTACAAAGGTTTGGGTAATGGACCTAAGTTTGTTTGATGTAAAGATGAATCATTATTGTCTTGTCATGTTTGATAAGAAGTACAGATGGATGAACTCCAAAGTGGTCCCCTTATGGTGAAATCCTTCATGGAAAGACACTTTGCAGATTGAGTTATCCTAGAAGTATGGTTAGAGAACCCATGCTCATTTGTGGAATAATGAGATGAAGGTTAGTGAATTTTTCAGTGAAACTATCCTATATGGATAGTGCTTGTAATGCCATTTCCTGTGGTATGGTGAACGTAACATAACTCCTCACGGTTAGAGAGTTATGGCCATGAGAAGTTGGAGAACCCAGGTTTGGGTAATGGATCCAGGTTTTATTGATGGATAATGGTATGCATTTTGATATATTTGTAGGTAATACTATTATATATGGATAGTACATGTCATTCCATTTCTGGTGGTATGTGTAACGTCACATAACTTCTCACGGTTTGAGAGTTATGGCCTTACGAAGTTGGAGGACCCTCATATGTCATCTAGAAGCCCCAAAATTTCAAAGTAGTCAAAGTGGTTTAAGAGATTTTAAAAGGTAAATAATAAAGTGAAGTAATAAGTGTACTATAATTCAAAGTGAATACAAAATAAATTATTTAAATAATAATTTTAATGGAGAAATTAGAAGTGGGTTAACCCTAAAATAAGGAAAGTGGGCAAAGTGACCTAGAGGATGTTTTTAAGGAAGCTACTTGGAGAGTATAAATAAGAGGCAAGGCTCTCTAATTTAAGACACACTTGAGAATATTGAATACCTATAGGTGTCTGAGGTAACCAAAGAATATCTAAGCCAAATTTCTGAGGGAAGGTGAAGAAAAGAAGGCTGGAATTCAAGGAAGGATAAATTCTTTTGATGATGCTTTCTAAGGTATGTTATTTACAAGTCATCTCACCATTTTCACAATAACGTTTTTTCTAGAATGATTCAGAGCATGAAATTTCTATGCCATTGAGGAAACATATCCAAGTATCTGTGGTAAAAAATTAAGATTGTGGGTCATTTTATTTTTGGAGTTACACTCCATGGAAAATAGGGTTCATGGCTAGTCCTGGAACTAGT
Organism: Picea engelmannii; assembly: GCA_009831015.1. NCBI lineage: Eukaryota > Viridiplantae > Streptophyta > Pinopsida > Pinales > Pinaceae > Picea > Picea engelmannii. Next base: position 164,518 of record ML785640.1, on the reverse strand, counting down.
CAAAAACAAGTGTTTAGGGTAAAAATGTCATAACTTCTTCATAACAGATCCAAATTTAGTGAGACAAAAATGTGTTGGTTAGATTACCATCTTTAGTAATCTGTGAAACAGTTTCATATCAATTCAACAAATATTTTGTGCGGGGCATGCTCTACAAGGTCTCTCTCTAGAATAATCCAGAATTCAACAAGGTATGCCATTTTTGCTATAACTCCTTTTTCGAGAGGTTACAAGTAGTGAAACCTGGAGGAATTGCATAAAACACATTGAATAACATTGTATATCAGTTTCATATTTTTATTAATTACGGGTACAAAGTTATGATTATTTAAAGTTAGGGTTAGTGACTAATCCAAAACTAGTCATGTGAGACTAAAGAAAAGTTTGATGAAAATGCTAGTCTCTTGTTGTTAAAGTTAAGGAAGGTTTGCAGGTATGTGATCATATACACCAGGTTTATTACAGAGTTACAAATCATATTTGGATGATGAAATTGATGAGGGATTTTGGTTGAGGTACAAGTTGGGTACATGGTCGAGACAATTAGTTGATGAGTTGACACATACATGAGGTGTATAGTTAATGATGTTGGTACATATTGATGAGACATAGTTGATGATTACTTGAAACATGATTTGTACATACTTGGTGCATGGTTGATGCACTTTTTTATGGTACAGGTTGGTGCATGGTTGATGCACTTGTTTATGGTACAGGTTGATTACAGGTTGAGGTACAAGTTGATGCATGGTTCAGGTTTATTGGTACAAGTTTACAATGATATATCTCACAGTGATAATGTGACAGTGGTTCCATCATTCTACTTTTACTTCAGGGCGGTTGGATGGGGCAAGGACAGGTGGTTGTAGCCACCTTCCGGTTGTAGCCGGAGAACATAGGGGGTTGTAGCCTGAGAATTGGGGAGTTGGAGCTTCCCTCAGGTTGTAGCCTGAGAAATTAAGGGGGTTGGAGCCTCCTTCCAGTTGCAGCTAGAAAACAAAGGAAGTTGGTTCTTCCAATGAATGTAATTATTCAAGACATATAAGAAAAATCATTCCGTGGTTTTCTCCCGATTTGGGTTTCCACGTAAAACACTGGTGTACTGTGTATGTGTGTGATTGTTCATTTCTTATTTCTCATTATTGGATAATAATTCTACATTGATATAACACTTGGATTATTTGAAGAAAAATGATTAAAATTACGCTATTACTGATTCACCCCCCTCTCAGTAATCCAACGATTGGTATCAGAGCAGGGTCCTTCAGAAATTAGTTTAACCACTGAAAGGTAGATCATGGAGAGTACCAACATGTATAAAAATGGAATGCCACAGTTTGATGGACAAAAGTATGCTTTTTGGAGCATAAGGATGAACACATATATATAGGAACATGGATTTCAAGTTTGACAATCAATTGTAGATGGATACACATCACCAACAATTCCACCAACAAATGACAAAGCAATGAAACTCGGTGAGAATAATTCAAAATCCGCAAATGCACTTTTGAATGGTCTCATAATACAGTATTCACCAAAGTTTCGCATTGTAAATACACTAAAGAGATTTGGGACAAGCTTCGAAATATTTATGAAGGAGATACAAAAGTCAAAGCAACAAAGCTTCAAACTTACAGAGGATAGTTCGAACAACTAAAAATGAAGGAAGATGAGAATATTGCAGCCTACTTCTTACGAGTCGATGAAACAATGAATGCAATCATAGGATTGGGAGAAGAAATTGAAGAATCTGTAATTGTTCAAAAGGTACTAAGATACCTTCCTATGAGATTTAACCCTAATATATCAGCACTAGAAGAAAGATCGGATCTAAACTCAATAAGCATGGACGAACTGCATGGAATATTCACAGCATATGAAATGAGAATTGAACAGGAAAATCTATATGTAAAAGAAGCAACCTTCAAATCATCCAAAAGATCAAAGCAAAAGAAAAAACAAAAAGAAGAATATAACAACAACAGTGACGTCTCGAAAGATGATGAAGAAGTGGCCAACTTTGTCAAAAGATTGAACAAGGGAACCAATGGTAGGTATAGAGGTAAGCTTCCTTTAATATGTTTTAATTGTGATGGTATTGGTCATTTTGCTAAAAAATGTCCTCATAAGAAAAATGTAAATGATGAAGGTTACTCAAAAGGGAAACACACATATAAAGGCAAAAGAACTACAAAGAAAATTTTCAAGAAAAACTTATGCACCAAAGAAGACATATCATCATCAGATGAAGATGAAGTTAGTGACAGTGTGACAGGAAGATTTCTATTCATGGCAGTAAAAGACTCTGACAAATAATACTCCGAAGAAGAATATGAAGAAGCCGAAGAAGAATGTGAAGAAGCCGAAGAAGAATGTGAAGAAGCTAAAGAATAAATTGAAGAGGCAGAAGTTGACTTTTGAGAAGAGTTAATGTGTGACATAGAAGTTATCAGAAGAGAAAAGAAGAAGAACAAGAAAATACAAGCAAAACTAGACAAGAAAGAAGACACTCAAGAACTAGAACAAATGATCCCAAAATTGAAGGTTCAAATAGAAGAAGATAAAAGAATTGAAGAAGCACTCAAAGAACAACAAGAAGAAAAGGCCATGATCATTGGAAACTTGGAAGTAGATATTGTCACATTAAGAAAGGATATTCAAAATAAAAATATGCAGAATAGCTCAAAAGTTTTGGATGACATTATCAGCAGTCAAAAATCTCATTTTGACAAGACCAGACTTGGATACAATCAGACATAAAAGGGATCAAGCTCCAAAACAACAGAGCAAGAAACATATCCAAAAAAATATGCAGAAACAATCAAAGGGGATAGGAATATATACAAGGAAGATTACATGGACACTCCTCCATCGAGAAGATTCATATTTTAGAATGAACAACCAACAGATATGCCTCAAAAAGAAGAAGGATTCACTAGAGCACCTCCTTTCAGAATATCCTCAACTCCCAGGTATCAAACTATATTTTTTGGTTTATGTTATGCATGTAATAATTTTGGACATAAAGTTGTGAATTGCAGAGCTAACAACAAGAACAATAACTACTTTTAAAGTAATACACAAAGGGGTTATCCAAGAAGGCCCAGTGAAATACAGAGAAGAAGTTACAACAGGTTTGAATCTTTGAGCACTGAAGTGGAATGTTACAAATTTAACAATTTTGGACATATGGCCAAAGATTGCAGAATGATAGTCCCTCCTAAAGAACCACAATAGAATAACAACAATCACAGACATGAACCTTAGAAAAGAACATGGATAAGAAAGCATGATAAGTATAGAAATGAAGAATGCACACTCACCCTACAAGCTAAGTAGAAGAAACATGGTTGGTATGTTGACATTGGATGTTCAAAACACATGATAGGTTATAGAGACAAGTTTCTTACATTACGAAAGGAAAGAGATGGATCAGTCTCCTTCAGAAATGATAATTTAGCCAAAATCATTGGAAAAGGCACAGTCCGAATTGGGAACAAGAATGAAAAGGTAGAAAACGTTCTATTAGTAGAAGATATGAAACACAATCTTCTAAGTGTGAGTCAAATGTTTGACCCGGGTCATAAAGTTACTTTCAATTCACAAAAGTGTGAGATAAGAAAAGAAGGTTCAAGGAAATTGGTCACTACAACTGCAAGAAATTCAAGAAACATATATGTGTTAAGTGAAATTGGAAATGAAAAGTGTTGTCTAGGAAAGGAAGATGAAAGTTGGCTATGGAACAGAAGAATGGGTCACATACATTTTGATAACCTTGTCAAAATCAACAAAAGAGAAGCAGTCAGAGAAATGCCCCAGATCACAAAACCAACCAACACTTTATGCAAGCATTGTCAACAAGGAAAGAAAACAAAGACCAAGTTCAAATCAAAGGAATATTCAACAACAAGACCACTGAAAATTGTGCATACTGATCTACTTGGACCAACTGAAATTGTGCATACTGAAATGTGCAGTGCATACTGAAATTGTGCAGTTTTCTTTATTAAGAATAAGTCAGAAGCTTTTGAAAACTTCAAGATCTACAAGGAAATGGTTGAAAATGAAATGGATTAAAAAATCAAATGCTTGAGATATGATAATGGAGGAGAGTTCACCTCAAAGGAATTTATGGACTACTGCAACAATCATGGAGTAAAAAGACAATTCTCTGTTTCTAGGACACTTCAACAGAATGGAGTTGTTGAAAGAAAGAACATGACAGTATAGAAAATGGCTTGAACAATTCTAATGTATTCAAAATTGACATATATTTTTTGGACACAGGCAATGCATACAACAATTTACATTCAAAATAGAGTAATGCTCAGAAACAACACTGACAAAACTCCTTACAAACTATGGAAAGGAAGACCAGCAAATGCAAAGCACTTCGGAGTCTTTAGAAGAAAATGCTATATAAAAAGATAAGATGGTGGAATGGGAAAGTTTGACTCTCGCATGGAAAAAGGAGTATTGGCTGGTTACTCAAGTACAAGGAAAGCATACAAGTGTTACAATCTAATATTAAACAAAGTTGTGGAAAGTATCAACGTAACAATTGATGAAATAGGCAGATCAGAATCAAAGGAAGAAGAAAATAGATCAATGAAACAACCCTCAGAAGAAGAGGCAGAAGATGAAAAAGAAGTAGAAGATGAAGGTGAATGGAATCCGACATAAACAAAAGAGCAAGTTCAACAAGTATATCCAAAGACACCTATCATACGAGTACAGAAGAATCATCCTTCATATCAGATTATCAAAAATAAAGATGCAGGATTTGAGACTAGAAGAAACATCCATTCACCAGAACAAACACACCTAGCACTCTTATCTAAATTGAACCAAACTGTTTCGAAGAAGCCATCAATGATGAATTTTGGAATAAGGCCATGGATGAAGAATTGGATCAAATAGAGAAAAATGACACTTGGGAACTGGTTCCAAGACCAAAGAATAAGAATGTGATCGACACAAAGTAGGTCTTCAGGAATAAATTGAATGAAGATGGACAAGTTACAAGGACCAAAGCTAGATTGGTATGTAAAGGATATGCACAAGTTGAAGGAATTGACTTTGAAGAGACATTTTCCCCAGTTGCCAAAATGGAAGCAATTCGTTTTCTTTAAGCTTATGCATGCTCCAAAAATATTAAAATGTATCAGATGGATGTAAAATCAACATTTCTGAATGGGGAACTTGAAGAAGAAGTCTACATTGAACAACCAGAAGGATTTCAGTTGTTAGAGAATGCAGATTATGTGTGCAAATTAAAGAAGGCCTTGTATGGTCTAAAACAGGCTCCTAGAGCATGGTACTCTAGATTGGATAAATATCTACAGCAAGCAGGGTTCAGAAAGGGAAGTGCAAATAACAACCTCTACATCAAGGTAAGTCAAGGTAATATTTTATTAATTGAAGTTTATGTTGATGATATTATTTTTGGTAGTGATGATGACAGGTTAAGCCAAAAATTTGCAAAGGATATGCATAATGAATTTTAAATGTCATTACTTGCAGAAAAATCCTTCTTTCTGGGACTTCAGATACGTCAAAGAAACAAAGGAATTTTTATTTCTCAAACCAAGTATATCAGAGAAATGATAAAGAGGTTTGGAATGGAAGATTGCAAACCAATTATCACTCCCATGCAAACCAGTTGCAAGTTGAGCAAAGATGATGATTCGAAGTCTATAGATCAGAGGAAATACAGATCAATGATTGGTAGCCTACTATATGTGACAACATCCAAACCAGATGTAATGCAGGTAGTCGGACAAGTGGCTTGATTTCAAGCAACACCAAAGGAATCACATGTATTAGCAATAAAGAGGATTTTCAGATATCTCAAAGGAACATAAGAGTTTGGATTATGGTATCAAAAAGAAAAGGATCTATCACTTGTTGTGTTGGTACAGGGGCAGACCTAGGGTTCAGCGCTACAAAAATGCACCAACAAAGACCTAACTATTGGCCCTTTCGGCAACACCTGCGAAGTAGATGAAGTCTCACCTGAGGTAGAGGTAAGGGTGGTTGCAAGACTCAGATGTATGCAACCTTAGCTAAGACACAGATCTATGATTACAACACTTAGCATAGATCATTCATCAATATTTAACCCTTATTACACTTCACAGATAGCATAGATCATCGCAGTATTCTTCTAGATCTAAGGTATTTTAGGACTTAGCAACAGTAAAGTAGATCATATCCTGGAGATCAACACTAAGCAGCTTCACACATATCAGATCTAGCATACACACATCTTAAGAAGCACAAAGCATAACTAGATCTATTTATCAAGCACTTAGCAGCATATAAATAACCATATCAGTCAAAGCACAAATCATAACACACAGATTTATGTGGTTCACCCCCACCCCGGGGCTACGTCCACCAACTCTTCTTCTTTATTAGTATCTTCAATCATCAGTTACAACATAGAGCCTTGAAACCTTCTTCGCAAAGGACATAAGATCTGCGCAACTCACTAGATCCTTCTTCCTTTCGCTTCAACACAAAGTCTTTCACAAACTTTTACAACAACTTGCACTTAGCTCTGTAAGCCTCTTGCAATCATGCACAGAGCATTTACAATCCACATCTGATCACACATATCTAATTACTAGCACCAAGACATATACTACTTCTTACATTGCCTAAGTATCTATTTATACATTACAAAAGTAGGCCTAAGTGTGGGTAAACCCACAGGACGACATTCCTTTCCCATTACATTAACCCCAAAACCCTAAAAGGGCCCAAAAGTGGACCAAGATCCTGTGATTTCTGCTTCGCTTGGCGCTTCATCTTTGACAGGCTATTGAAGTCCCAAAAATGGTCAAATATGACCAAGTGTTCCTCAAAACTTGGTCAAGGGCCAACAGGCCCCCAACACTCACCTGTGACTCATCCCGAGTCACTCAGGTCTGCGTAATTCTACTTCGAACGCCTCGAGCTTGGATCGAGCTGCTTCGACCTGTTGTTTTGTTGTGGCTTCCTACTAGGTGAATTCCAAGATCACTGTGTCATTTACTGGTCCTTCCAGGTGCTTTTTTGCAGTGATGATGACTTTCTCAAGCTTCACTCCCTGGATTTTGATCTTAGAAAATAACATGCATGCTTTGTCTTGCACCGGTTGGATTCACTGAGTGAATTCCATCACTTTGCTTTGGATCATATGTATATTTTATTGAGCTGTGCGTTTTTCATGAGATATTTTCATTCTATCCACTGTAGATAGAACCTTCAGCTGCGCTTGTAATGTATTTGCATGCTTCTTTGCTTCCTGGAGCTGCGACTCCAACATCTGTAATTTTGGATTCTCTGTAAGGTTCTCATAAGTTTGGGCACTCTGGGCACTGAGCTGCTTGCATTCCACGGCAAGAGCTTTCAATCGGTCAACTATGCTTTGAGCAGTTGCTTCTCACTGGTCTCTTATCTCTTGAGGGGTCTCGGGCACAACATGGAGTTCTAGATCTGCAATGAACTTCTGAAGCTTCTGTATAACTTCTTCAAGCTGTGCTACTTGCTGTGGAATTCTCTCTTCAGCTGGTACTTCGATGGCAGTCATAGAGCAGAGTGCTCTATTGACTAATTCCTTGACTTCAAGCTCCTCTGCAAGCAACTGTTCCTTGCTCTACTGTAGCTCTGCTTTCTCTTTGTCCCACTGTACTTGAAGAGAAAGTTTTTCTTGTTCAACAACATTTCACTGCTTGACAAGTACTCCCTGTACCTGTGTCAAAGCTTGGGTGGCTTGTGCTGTGTCTTCGTGAGCTTGTTGAAGGTGAGCTTCGACCATATCAACAATCCAATGAAGTTGAACTGGCTCATCTTCTGGTTCGACTGTCCCTGCTGTCGGCGGCGGAGTGATGACTGCGCGGCTAGACTGGAGTGCCTATTGAACTCCTTGAAGTTCAATCTCTATACGATTATACATATGCTCCTGCTTCTCTACTATCTCCTTTGAAGCATCATCTACCACTGCAATGATGAAATCAAAGTCATGCAACGTGAGGGCAGTTCACATCTTGGTTACAGGGGTCTTAGGTTTCTTCCAGGAGGAAGATTTCAGAGGTGAGACCTTCCTTTTCTTTGACAAGTCTTCTTCATCCCTAGGCGGTGGTACTTCGCCCTTCTGCTGTTCAATTTCTGCGCCTTCTATTTCTTTGCCATGACCTCCTTCATCTGGTGTGACAGAGAAATTCCTTATAGATGCACTATCTACGTCATGAACCTCTTCAGGTTTCTTTGTTTTTCTTGGTCCAGGTGTATACAGTACAGTCTCTGGGCTATCAATGTCGGACATTTCTGTTGGGTCTGCTAAGACAAGGAGGTTCACCGACCATTCCTTGGTGATCTCCTCTAGGTCTTCTTCTGTCATCTTATAATACGAATCTAACTTTTTCTTGTGTTCATCATCTCATGTTGTTATGTAAATGAAGTGGTGATCCACGATGAACTTCATTAAGGGTTTGAATCTGTGGAGTGTGTTCGAGGTAATGCGAGGCGTAGCCTGGATGGAAGTCTTCAACATGGTGTAGTAGGTATGGAAAATGACATTGGATTGCCACTACTTGTTCATGTCATTAGAATACCATAACATGTTGAACTTCGTGGCTAAGGGCTCAAAAGGGTTGAGGTCTGGGAAGGTTGCACCTTCCGGTAGATCCCATGCAACAAAATCTATAAGTATCAAGAGCCAGGTGAAATGGAACTCATGCCCCTGATCCTGGGCTTCTCTATAGTCATTATCTAGTTGATTCATAGGTACTTCATCTAATTCATCTTTAATCCCTCTGTGCACTTCCCTACGAGGTCAACTAGAAAGCTGGATACTTGCGTTGGTCTATTCTTGCAAACTAGCTTCCCTGCGATCAGTTGACAGGCGAGGCACACCGTGCCTTTCTCAATAGAAGCTACCTTGTAGCCTCACGTTCCCTTCTCGACATCACCATAGGTTTCTTTAATTCTCTACGCTAATTCTCGGTCTGAAGTCTTTCCAGGGTAAAATTCCTGTGGGTCAAGGCCCTGCATGCTCAGCCCTGTGATCCGATTGATCAAGGTCGGATCCACAGTGATGCGATGGTTCAACCATATATATCCTCCGTGGTAGCAGGACATCAGAAATTTGACACATGCATTTACTTCCTGGTGTCTGTTGAAGTGCAGGGTTTTCATCACGTTCAACAAAGTGGACTACGTGAGGTTCAATGTCCATTGCTGAGGGACAATCTTTGAATTCTTTCCCTTGGTTTTTGTTAGATACTTGTACGGGGAAAGCACGCTGTAAAATTTACAATCACCCAGGTTGAAGTCGCTAAACTTGAATGCTATGATCTTGTCCTGATCAGCACGAACTACACTCACCCCTTTTGGCAGGTACGCAGTGATCATAGCATACTCGAAGTCTCGGGGCACACTGTCACGGTTGATGTCATCACACAGAGGGGGTAGGTAAGCGGGCAGGATGGATGGAACCAACTTCGCACTGGCCACATCGTTTTTATGTTTGGTTGTTCTTTCTACGCCGGCTCGAGATGTTCCTGCTCGAGCAGTTGATGGGGAGGCTTTCACTCCTATCGTCGATGATGCCTGTAAACCAGTAGACATTCCTCTCTCCGACATGACTTTTTCATCTCTGAGGCTAGCGAGTACCTCTCTTACAGATTCTTCAGCTGCGCTAAATTTGTCAGACATACGCACTCGGAAAAATAATCGGGGTTTACATTGATCTCATATACTGTACTTTGATGAACAATCAGGTTGCAAATGACCACTGTATACAATCACTAGTTTGCGGGCTTCAAATTCTTAGTTGGAAAAAGCGTTCTTCGGGCATGGCGCGGCGGGCTAAATATGAAATTCGGCAACAGTCTGCTTGCAATGGATATGAAGCTTCCATTAATGTTGATCTATCCGTTATAGTGTGGTCCAACGGTCTAGTGATGATCCATCAATGCTTTTCTGTCTATTTGGGGTGGAAGTCGAATGGATATATCGGTCCAATGACTATATTGCTTCACCATGGCGAAGTGCTATAGGTCACTCTCCTGATATCCCAACGAAGTTCAAATTCTGCAATTTTTTTTTGTTGCAATGTTCCATCTGGAATATCCTGTAGTTTTTCAATATTCTCCCTCTTCTTACTTAACTTTCTAGCCTTCTTCCCAGTAATCTTCAACTCGGTCTATCTTTTTCCATTCTGATTCCTATCTTCCTTTAGCGTAGTCACTGCGCGCTGTTGAGAATCTTTCAGGGGTAATACCTCTTCTGTATTTGGAGTAAGTACTTCATTCTTCTGCGAGACTCTTGACATTCTTTTAGCTTCGACATTGGGGTCTCTAATGTCAAGGGGCTTAGATCTGTTCTTCAATCAATTGTGCAATCTTCTTGGTCATGAAGTCTTTTAATTCTTGTTTCTTCTGTTCCAAAGATTTTGTTTCTTCCTTCCATCTAACTTGATCTCTGTCAATCCAAGGTTTTCCAACCAGCATAGTGAATGAGGCATTGTCCTCAATAAATCTGATGATCTCAAAATCTTCCTTTGTCGAAGTTCCATTAGTATTCATAGACATCTGAGTGAGCCTTCCACATAGATTTACTAGTTTTCCTCTGAATAACCCTATTCCATTTAGTGAAGGGATCATAGCAGGCCTTCCTATAGCTTCCCAAGTTATTTCTGTCATGACATTCACCTGTGTTTCCTCATCCAGAACACAGTCAATGTCAAAGTCTTCTATTCTTACTTCGATTTGCTCTTTTTCATTAAAGACCTCTGATAATCTAATATGTCGGTGATCTTTCAAGATGTCTTTCATCTGCAATAATATCTTCTCTGATTCTTTCTGGGGTTCTGCTATTTCTAGATTTGCCTTAGGGTGTTCTACAGTTAGATTCATTCTTTCAAGCTTAGCAATCATTCTAGGGCAATCCAACACTTCATGGTCTAAAGCTTTGCAACAGAGACAACTAGGTTTTCTACCATGGCATTCTTTAGCTAGATGTCCTGGTTTTCTGCAATTGTAATAGAGGGTTAATCCTCTCTTTCTTATAAATGATCCCCAACCTCTTCTGTACTGTGTACTAGGATTATGCTAGATAGCCTGCAAAAAATTATTTCTAGGATCCTGCATCCATTTGTTAGTCCATACATTCTTTCTATGCATAGGTATAACATATCTATCAGATCTATTCATATCAAACTTTCTTTCATCTACTAATGCCCTATTTTCCAAGATAGGACAAAATCTATCAAAAATACCTAGATCCATGTTTTAGAAACAAAATTTCCACTTATCTTACTTCTACAGAGCACAAAGCTTTCAGATCTAGAACTTTCTTACCTTTATTAGAGCACAGAGCTTACAGATCTTACCTCTTTTCTACATATCTGACCTTTCTTTCTTGGCACAAAGCTTCACAGGTCAAGTAGGATACTGCACACTAGGGCAATAGATCTATGCACAAATCTTCTTCTTTTCTAGTTCCCAACGATCACAGTTTCAGTCCCGACAATGGAACCATTTGTTGGCACAGGGGCAGAACTAGGGTTCAACGCTACAACAATGCACCAACAAAGCCCTAACTATCGACCATTTTGGAAACACCTACGAAGCAGATGAAGTCTCACCCGACGTAGAGGTAGGGGTGGTTGCAAGACTCAGATGTTTGCAACCTTAGCTGGGACACAGATCTGTGATTACAACACTTAGCAAGCACTTAGCATAGATCATTCATCAGTATTTAACCCTTATTACACTTCACAGATAGCATAGAGCATCACAATATTCATCTATATCTAAGGTATTTTATCACTTAGCAACAATAAAGTAGATCAGATCCTGGAGATTAGCACTAAGCAGCTTCACACATATAAGATCTAGCATACACACATCTTAAGAAGCACAAAGCATAACTAGATCTATTTATCAAGCACTTAGTAGCATAGAAATAACCATATCAGTCAAAGAACAAAGCATAACACACAGATTTACATGGTTCACCCCCACCCTGGGGCTATGTCCACCAACTCTTCTTCTTTATTATTATCTTCAATCATCAGTTACAACACAGAGCCTCAAAACCTTCTTCGCAAAGGACATAAGATTTGCGTAGCTCGCTGGATCCTTCTTCCTTTCGCTTCCGCACAAAGTCTTTCACAACCTATTACAACAACTTGCACTTAGCTCTGTAAGCCACTTACAATCATGCATAGAGCATTTACAATCCACATCCGATCACAAATATCTAATTACTAGCACCAAGCCATCTACTACTTCTAACATTTCCTAAGTATCTATTTATACATTACAAAAGTGGGCCTAAGTGTGGGTAAACCCACGAGCCGACATCCCTTTCCCATTACATGAACCCAAAAACCCTAAAAGGGCCCAAAAGTGGACCAAGATCCTGTGATTTCTGATTCTCTTGGTGCTTAGTCTTTGACAGGCTGTCAAAGTCCAAAAAATGGTCAAATATGACCAAGTGTTCCTCAAAACTTGGTCAAGTGCCAACATGTTGCCTGCATAGATGCAGATTGGGCAGGTTGTATTGATGACCGATGAATCACCAGTGGAGAAACATTCTACTTGGGTGAGTGTTTAGTATCATGGCTAAGCAAGAAATAATCATCAATATCCTTATCTATAGCCGAGCAGAGTATATTGCAGCAACATCATGTTGTACACAGGTTCTTTGGATGAAACAAACTCTGACAGATATACAGGTTGAGTATGATGAGCCGATTCCAATATATTGTGATAATACAAGTGCCATCAGTATCTCAAAGAACCTAGTGATTCACTCCAAGACGAAGCACATTCCAATCAAGTATCACTTTCTACGAGAGCAGGTTGCAGAAAAGAACATCAAAGTTGAGTATGTGGGAACAAAAGAACAAGTAGCAGACATATTAACAAAACCACTTCCACGGGAAGCCTTTGAATATCTTCGCTGGAGACTTGGATTTATTTCTATTCTGAAATGAATTCTTTTTGAATGCTTATCTTATATGTATTATATGTACACGAGGAAGCACCATAAGAGGACAATTCAATTAGGGGGAGCAACCCCGGATGGAAAGATACCTTTTCCATTGATGACAAAGGGGGAGAGATTTATCAGATGCAGACGAGAGAGGCATGGTTCCAAGGGGAGCATGAGACAGAGGCATGGTTCCAAGGGGAGCATGAGTGATATGATTTCAGTATTGCATCATAGTGTTTCCATCAATGCCAAAGGGGGAGATTGTTGATTAAGGTTAGTTGTCATTGATGTCAACCCTCTAAGAAAGCCCGGTAGCACAAAGGTTTGGGTAATGGAACTAAGTTTGTTTGATGTAAATATGACTCATTATTGTCTTGTAATGGTTGATAAGAAGTACAGATGGATGAACTCCAAAGTGGTCCCCTTATGGTGAAATCCCTCATGGGAAGACGCTTTGCGGATTGAGTTATTCTAGAAGTATGGTTAGAGAACCCATGCTCATTTGTCGAATAATAAGATGAAGGTTAATGAATTTTTTAGTGAAAGTATCCTATATGGATAGTGCTTTTCATGCCATTTTCGGTGGTATGGGGAACGTCACATAACTCCTCACGGTTAGAGAGTTATGGCCATGAGAAGTTGGAGAACCCAAGTTTGGGTAATGGACCCAAGTTTGCTTAATGGATAATGGTATGAGTTTTGATATATTTTCAGGTAATACTATTATATATGGATAGTACACGTCATTCCATTTATGGTGGTATGTGGAACATCACATAACTCCTCATGGTTTGAGAGTTAATGGCCTTACGAAGTTGGAGGACCCTCATATGTCATCTAGAATCCCCAAAAGGTCAAAGTAGTCAAAGTGGTTTAAGAGATTTTAAAAGGTAAATAATAAATCGAAGTGATGAGTGTACTATAATTCAAATTGAATACAAAATAAATTATTTAAATAATAAATTTAATGGAGAAATTAGAAGTGGGTGAACCCTAAAATAAGGAAAGTGGGCAAAGTGACTTAGAAGATGTTTTTAAGGAAGCTACTTGGAGAGTATAAATAAGAGGCAAGGATCTCTCATTTAAGAAACACTTGAGAATATTGAATACCTATTGGTGTTTGAGGTAACCAAAGGATATCTAATCTAAATTTTTGAGGGAAGGTGAAGAAAGGAAGGTCGGAATTCAAGGAAGGGTAAATTCTTTTGATGATGTTTTCTAAGGTATGTTATTTACAAGTCATCTCACCATTTTCGCAATAAAGTTTTTTATAGAATGATTCAGACCGTGAAATTGCTATACCATTGAGGAAACATATCCAAGTATCTGTGGTAAAAAATTAATCTTGTTGGTCATTGTATTTTTGGAGTTACACTCCATGGAATATAAGGTTTGTGGCTAGTCTTGAAACTAGTCAAAAACAAGTTTTTTCGGGTAAAAACATCATAACTTCTTCATAACAGATCCAAATTTAGTGAGACCAAATGTGTTAGTTATAGTACATTCTGTTGTAATCTATGTAACAATTTCATATAAATTCAACAAATATTTCATGCGGGGCATGCTCTACAAGGTCGCTCGCTAGAATAAGCCAGAATTCAACAAGGTATGCCATTTTCCTATAACTCCTTTTTTGAGAGGTTCCAAGTAGTGACACCTGGAGGAATTGCATAAAACACACTGAATAACATTGTGTATAAGTTTCAGATATTTATTCATTACAGGTACAAAGTTATGATTATTTCAAGTTAGGGTTATTGACTAATCCAAAACTAGTCATGTGAGACTAAAGAAAAGTTTGATGAAAATGCTAGTCTCTTGTTGTTAAAGTTAAGGTTTGCAGGTATGTGATCATATACACCAGGTTTATTACAGAGTTACAAATCATATTTGGATGATGAAATTGATGAGGGCTTTTGGTTGAGGTACAAGTTGGGTACATGGTTGAGACAAGTACTTGATGAGTTGGCACATACATGAGGTGTATTGTTGATGATGTTGGTACATATTGATGAGTCATAGTTGATGATTACTTGACACATGATTTGTACATACTTGGTGCATGGTTGATGCACTTGTTTATGGTACAAGTTGGTGCATGGTTGATTCACTTGTTTATGGTAGAGGTTTATTATAGGTTGAGGTACAGGTTGATGAATGGTTGATGCATGGTTCAGGTTTATTGGTACAGGTTTACAGTGGCATATATCACAGTGATAGTGTGACAGTGGTTCCATCATTATACTTCTACTTCAGGGTGGT
Source organism: Picea engelmannii (assembly GCA_009831015.1). Classification (NCBI taxonomy): domain Eukaryota; kingdom Viridiplantae; phylum Streptophyta; class Pinopsida; order Pinales; family Pinaceae; genus Picea; species Picea engelmannii. The sequence continues at coordinate 149,263 of ML785640.1, read as the reverse complement.
TGGATGGGGCAAGGATAGGTGGTTGTATCCACCTTTCGGTTGTAGCCAGAGAACATGGGGGGTTGTAGCCTCCTTCTGGTTGTAGCCAGAGAATTGGGGAGTTGGAGCTTCCCTCAGGTTGTAGCCTGAGAAACTAGGGGGTTGGAGCCTCCTTCCAGTTACAGCTAGAAAACAAAGGAAGTTGGTGCTTCCAATGAATG
>ML785640.1:118882-145540 GCA_009831015.1 Picea engelmannii | reverse complement strand
AATTCATCTACCATAACCATTCATCACATAATAACACAACGATTCATCTTCATCAATAAAGCAAAGAACATCAAAACATTGCACCAGATAAATTGACAACATAATTAATTGCTCTTACTCATTACTGCATCATTCATGAAACAAGATAGGAAGTAGTTCTTCTCCAAGTCCATTCACATGCATTTGATGAAAATAGCTTGTCTTTGGTCCAGAAGGACTTCTCAATTCAGAGCAACTTCAAAATAATTATTAACAACAAAAAAGAAAGAGTTATTACAACAACCATCGACCCTTAACTAATTTGTCGAGGTATTTATTTATAATGTAAAGTTTAACTGAAATTAATGACTAAGTGCAGTTTAAGAAAAACAAAAATCACCACGTGGCGTTATCTTCTAACAGTTTCTTTAACAGTCAACCTGAGATATTTCTTGAAAAGGGTGAGTTCTCTCGTATTCAGACCAAATGATAAACAGTTCTTCACAAGTTTGGGCCGATATAAATTTGTGCTATTCCATCATAGCCGCATATATCCCCCTGATGTCCAATGCATGCACCCAGTACTTTACTAGACTGGAGTTCAATTGCTGTAGCATGGGTCGGGCTCTGATTGGATGTTTTTTAAATTGTCGCACTTTCCTTGGTCTCACGTCGACCATATTTGTGAGCTCTTCAGTCCATAGCGAATCTTGTTTGACATGCGACTCAACTACGTTGCTCAGGTCGATGAAGTTGTCGGGGGTGCCGAACTCAGGGAGTCCGATATATTTCATTACTTTATTAATTTTATCCCAGTGCTTCTTGCATATTATCCACTATTCTTGGATTTCTTAGTGTGGGTCCCGAGACATCTTATCCCAGTACTCGAATGACTGCTTCATGCGATTAAGACTAATTTTTCCCACCGTCTGAATGCCATGTTCTTCCTTGTCTCGGACCTACTGGACTGCCTCAATGTACTCGAGTATTTCTACCGCTTGTTGCACCCTTTCATACCATCGCTCCATATCCTTGCATGTCAGGAGTGCCATGAGAGTGTCCTCCTGGAACTCATCTATTTTTGCAGTTAACAGGTGTCTTTCTTTCTTGAACTCATTGTAAAATTCTTCGAACTCACCTTTCAGGTACACAACGGTTTGCGTGGTGCCTTTATAGTATTTGGCCAGATGACACAAGTGTTCGAGCTCCTTTAGGGTGGTGGTTAGTTACTTTTCGTCTCTCTTGGCTCTATCCAAGGTGGCATTCGAGAGTTCCTTTCCTATGCCGATAAGTTCAGACGTCCGGGCGTCTGATGTGTTGATCAAGTTCTCCTTTGTAGTAACCAAGATGGAGTGATCCAACATGATCCTTCTTTTCTTTGCACTCCTTTGAACGATGGCCTTTCTCTTTTGATCGTAGGAGATCACATATATATCTGCTACATCATCTACCAGCTTTGGTATCTATTGATCACCCCATGTGAGCATGTTTCCGAAGCTACCGATGGTGTATACTTGTTCAAGATTGGGCTCTTGAACTTCCTCGTTGTGCCTTGTAGGCCCAGAATCTATTTGTCGCTCGTCGGGGATTTGAGTATTGGGTAGAATAGAGACGTCGAGTACAGAATCGTTACTTACTTTCTCGTTGGACGCAAAATCACTGATTTCCTTTTGCAGGGATTCTTTCTTTAGCTCCTCCGATTTGGGCCTGTCCTTCAGATTTTCTCTGGTTTCCAATGTATCGGGTCCCTTTGTGTCGGGGCCACTTTCAACTTCTGTTTCCTTTTACAGGACCTCCTTGGTTTGAACTTTGGGCTGAGGGGAAGAAGTATTCTCATGACCTTTTTCCTCTTGGACATGCACAGGGGTGTCGTGAGATGACTCCGGGCTCTCATCATCACTATATATATTTATAAGCTTGCTGAAAGGATTAGGCGCGCGTGTTTCTACGGACACCCGAACTATCTCTGGTTAAGTCATCCTACCTGCTGGAGGTATTTCCGGTGATGCAGTGTATTCTAGGCCATCCAACCCATTGATGTTACCCAGGTTTATGAAATCAGAGTCGTTTAGCCCCGCAGGACTCTCCCTTGGACTATCGGTTGGAAGCCTTAGCAACCTGATGGGATCCAAGATATCTCACACCTGACCCATTATCTGTAGGGCGTGTTGGTACATAAGTGTCCCTCTCTCCCACGTGTCCTAAAACTCGGGAGAGTCCCTGTCCTGTGCAAGGGTTACCTGGGAAAACTTCGTTGTTTCGATGGATCCTTGAGGGACTTCCGCCACTTCGGCTGGTCCCAATGTTATCCTTTCTCCTCTGGCCCTAAGGACCTCTTGAACCATTTGTTCCAAGGATGTCACTTTCTCCTCCCAACTCATGGCCTTGAATCTGGTTTCTTTAGGATCAACCATCCTTGCCACCACCTCATTCCAGTCTTGGCATTTTCGATGAAAATTTCATATTCAAACCGGTCATGGGCATAAGGCCAACAGGATGATACCTGCGATGCATGTTTTAGGACCAGACCTTTGGGATTGTTCTTGCGAAAACAACCAGTTTGGAATCAAAATTCCTATTGACTGATCCCTTCTTGCTTAGCCTGTGTGGTGTCCTTGACCATGTAGAAGCCAAAATGAAACCCATAAGGTATAAAGGCCCACTTCTTTTCATTTAATAAAGTGGCGTTATAGCCTTGCACAATGGTCCGATAAAAAATTTCCCCTAACACTAGTCGATCGGGGACATATATGGGTAACAGATGGGGTGCCCATGTGGCATTGCAAACCCTGATGTAGGTATCGCACTCGTCTAGATACCATTGACCTACTTTCGATATAACCTTTTTTTCTTCATCCGACAGTCTCGGGCACTCCTTTTTGAACAACAAGGAATAAATGCGTGCAATAAACTGGTCACAGATAAGAGAAAATGATTTCGTGTACCTTTTTTCCCATAAGATGCTGAAGTATACATGGACCGAGAGCTAAGAGGAGTTCCAGTTTAAGTTCATTCCAAAGAAAACGTTCCTGGCGCAGATGACGTCCAGTAGATACAAGTCCATGTAGAAGGAGAGGGTTTCTCCCTCTTTCGGTGTCTGGGCTTGTCGTATGCAAGTGCTTAGGTGTTTGGAGATGATGGCACCCCAATTGAAGCTCGTGCCTAAAATGGCTACTGTATAAGATAGAGGCATCCAAGCCTTTGAAAACCGGGAGCAATATTTCTCCCCATGCAACCTACAAAGAATAGCCATTAGGTAGATGTATGGTTCACTTAGGTTGGCCGTCGGATACCAGCCAAAAGTCTGGTTCATGAATTTTTTGTCTTCCCTCCACCACGATGCCATGATCCTTGTTGGTGTTGTGTGCTACATAGAAACTTATAATGAAGTCAATGTTCATCTTTTCTTCCGGCTCCTTGAGCTTGTAGTAACTATGAACCTCTGATGGCAAGAAAAAACTAACGCACTCACCGTTATCATCATTAATCAAACATTTTTGTGCATCAGTGTGGTCAATGAGCCACATTAGGAGCTTCATGCAAGGAAATACCAGAGTCCAACTTGCCACCATGTAGAGATACACCCTTCGGATATTCGGGAGGACATCATCGTCGAGTCTTTATATCAGGATTGTTGTGCGGGGTATTCTTGAGGGCTTCTTCCTTCTTGATTTTCTTAAAAAATTCTTCCCAACAAGGGAATGTTGTTTTGTCCCCAATGTTCACCTCTATGTCTCCGAAGGCCAGGGGCTGGATGAAGGCCTTCTTGGTTTTTGTATTAATGATGGGCATTGGTTTTGGAGCGAATTCTTCCTTGCAACTGCTGGGGAGGAGCCCTCTCTTGCTTCTGGATCTTGTAGCTTTGGCACTCTTGGGGATTTCCTTGTGGTGGGTTTCTTCAAAGGCATTGTTCCTGCAATTAAAATGGTCCTTTAATCATGTGTACAGAGAAACGTTGGGCGGGAAGATATGAAATGAAGCCTAAAACACCAGAAGCCAATACATACCTATAATGCTTGCTAAGATTGATATTTAATACTCACTGAACCTTGGAATCCTTCTCCGGATTGTTAGACTTGTTCTTCTATGTGTTTTGAACTCCTTGTCACGCAGAATAGGATTATACACAATGACTCAAAAGAATATAACAGGATATAACCTATCAGTCGTATCAATCAATTAATATGAGTAATGAATGCAATTCAAAACAAACTACCATTGGATCTCTGCAAATAAATTCTAATTGGTTGATGACAGAGGCGTGGAGGGAGATGCATTGTATTGGCAGGCTTAAATGGTCCCTTTTTATTTGCGCATGAATTAGCAACTAATGCATGATCCACGAATTAACTAACATTTTAAATGTGTCGTACATAACATATCTAAGGGATAAAACGTCTCATCACGTCGCATCTCTCTGGTGTACAGATTGAGGATCGACTACTATCCTTGTGTATATTTCCATTGATATCCTCCTGGTAAACACTTCCGATGCCGATGGTATCAGGGATCGACGCTCGGGGAAAGTTCAAGTGCATAGCTTCTTGGCGGGTTATCATCTTCGTAACTTTCTGACGCTGAAAACATTTCAAGGGTCGCCAATCAACGATATTATTCCTTTACTCGCACGACGCTTACTCTTTAATTTTTTTGCCGAAGCCGAATGGATCAGTCTTTGGCGATATTCTTGCTGAAGCACAATCGCATAAATGAGAGGCTTTCTTTCGCTGACACCGATGAAGATCGACGTTCGACTATTTTGGTTTTTCATGAATAGTTCTTATCGCACTTAAGTCTTCCTAATTATGAATCCCTTAAGCGCATCCAGAGACACTTTGACTGTCTATTATTTAATTAAAGTTAGTCCCTTTTAAAGTTTAAGACGATTCTTTATATGCTTAAGTAGACGTTAAACAATTCAAACATAAAAGATAAGCATGGGCAACAGTTTCATACTGAAGTGGAAACAGACAGTTCAAAGGATCAAGTGGTACCCAAAAAATAGAAAATGGACATAGAATTTTTAGGGTGTGTGGAGTGCTCAACAAATGGCGATTCATTGGGCAAAAGTAGAATCTATGTTCTTGCTCCAAGGCTCGGCTAATACAGAAGATGATGGAGAATCTTAACTGGTCTTAAATCAGAACCTCTTAACCTTTTCATTTTAAGTTCTTCGGTTGATGCTTCGAGTCTGCCTGTGGGGTTGTAACCCTTTTCCTCCTTTGTTTCCTTTGACCTTGAATCATGCCCAGTTTTTACAAAAGTTTAGCAAAGTATTCACCGGTATGAAGCCTTTAATTACCTCTACTCACCTGCTTCGGTGTCGCTCCGCTGCCAGCGAGCGTCCATAGCCTCGACATAGTCACCCCGACATCATAGACCTTGCTCCGCTACCAGCGAGTGTCCATAGCTCTGACATAGATATCTGCATACCCTCTCCTACTATTCACTCTTTTGATAATATCAATTTTATTTTAGCATGATGCCCTGAGTGAGTGGGAGAGGAGGATGTTTGTTTATTTGCAAAGTGAGATGGTTAAGGTGGATCCTTCACTAGATCTGTCTTCTAGGTTCATGTAGTCCTTTCCATCTTTCCTTCTTTCCCTTAAGGTCTTACTGAACCACAAAGTAGACACTCCTGGCATTTCTCCGAAGTTGTTCATTTTCTCAGGTTAGTCAGAGGATTCCTCAAATTAACTGCAAGTTTTCCAGTGCTTCTCGTGTTTGTAAGTGAGCGATGAGTTAGAAACAAAGTTCGCTATGTTGCATGATTTTAAGGCCAACCATTGTTTTGTCAGACACACCTTCAAAAGCATATAAAACCAGAAAGGAAAGAAAACAACAAAAGAAGCATCTCACAATCGCGAAGATACTCAACAAAGAACATAAAACACACACATATTTTATTATTATTATTATTATTATATTTTTATTATTATTATTGGAAGTATTATTTTAGAGATTGGCCATTTACTGGGAGGGCATCAGGTTCCCCCCTCAGATTCTGCAACTGATAAGTGCCTGCCCCAATCTTCTCAGCCACCTGGAAAGGTCCAAGCCATAGATTCTGAAACTTAGAATGCTTCCCTTTTGGTTCATTTGCCCTGTCCCACTTCAGGACTAAGTCTCCTACTTCAAAGTTCTTTTCTTTAGCCCTATTCTTATAGAACCATATTTTCACTATCTGTTGGTGAGCTAGGAACTTTGACTTAGCTTTTTCTCTCTCTTCTTCCAACATGAGCAGAGTGTTGATTCTTTGTTGTATGGCTGACGAAGGTTCCTCGCTGAAATCTTGGGCTAGTTGAAGAGATGGAAGATAGAGCCCATTTGGGAGGATGGCTTCTTTCCTGTAGACCAAAAAGTACGGGGAATTTCCTATAGCTTCTTTGGGTGTGACTCTATCGGCCCATAGAGCATTATGGAGTAGATTATGCCAAATTATTTGGTTATGTGCAACCATCTTCTTTAATATTATCACTAGGTTCTTATTAGTTGATTCTGCCACACTGTTTCCCTGGGGATAATAATTTTCAAAGTAATTAATTATGATTCCTTTGTCTAGAGAAAACTCTGTCAATAGGGTGTGTTAGCGATAAAAAATGCACTGGCATTTTTGAAAGAATGATGCCTAATATTGTAGGGAATGTTTGAATAGCTAACCAGACTCCAAATGCATATTTGAAAGCACCATTGGAAAGCTTAGGATTTGTAGATGTCAATTGACTATTTAAGCATGCAAAAAAGACTCTCCATGACTGAGAAATTTGATTTTGAAAAAATCTGCGCTTTCACCAGCGCAAAAGGCATAATTATAACTAGTTAGTTGGTGAAAGCTCTGCCTTTCACCAGCTAAAGAGAGGATTTTCAGGTAAATTAGCTGGTGAAAGCCTATCACGGCCAGAATAGTCGAATTTTTGCCCAGATCGAGATTTTTTGGGTTTGAATGGTTTGAAATCTTCTTCAATAAGATGGTTATGAATTATCAAATCAAAATCTGAAGGCCATTCTTGGAGATAAAAGTCAAAAGGGAATTTTTTGACTAGTTTTGGTCATTTTCAAGGGCAAAATGATAGGGATCAAATGACACATCACCCAATTCGAATTTTATCTTTGGAGGACCAAATCAAATAGCCTTGGGAGGCTAAAACTGCACTTCATTATCAATCTTCTATTTTTAGAGATCATTAAATAGGACCTTTCCTATTTTGTTTTGATTTTCCATTCTAGATCCATTTTTATAGGATCTCATCCTACACTTGTTGTATCTGTTTTGATTTGACTATTTTTAGTAAATCTGATCCATCTTTCAAGGATCTAGATTTCATCTTGTAAGGCTATAAAGCCAAATACATTTGGAGCACTAAGGGGGGTTCAAACTGGGAAGATATTTTGTGCTACTGTATAGACTCTTGTTTACAGAAATAAAGTTTAGTTTCCTTTCGTTTTCAATATCAGAAATTTCCATGTTTCCCTTTTTGTACTTTGTTTCAGTTTATTTTAGCTTATGAAGACTGTTATCTCTTTATTGAGCTCATATACTTGAAGTAAAGGATTTCTTTCTATCTTTCATTAAGCCCTACACTTAGTTGTATTTGGCAATCAAGATTAGTGTTCTTCATCCCCTCCTTTCAAATTACTTGATCTGATTATTGTTTCCTGAAAGCACTGTTTCTTTAGATGTATGATGAGTTTTCTATTACATTGATCATTAAAGACCCCATTGTTCCAAGCATACCTACACATTATTTTTAAGTTACCAAGCATCCTTAGACTACAACCCTAAGGAGTTTCTTGGAGTGATAACAAATTGGCGTCGTTGTCGGGGAGAGGAGATTGAAGCTCAACTTCCTTGGGAGACGACATAGATCCATCTTTGATGATAGACACATCCTGGACATTATTTTGGTTGTAATCATCTATCTGGAAACTCCATGAAGGACGAATTCGGTGGTGACTCCATGAAGGAAGGATTTGTTGGCGACTCCACTGGTATATAAATGAATCAGATCTTAGCAAAGAGGTATGCGTTCTACAATTTCTCAAGCATTTCTAGTTACCCTCATCCAGTACCTACTAGAGATCAATGGGAACGTAGTATTCCCAGATTTCGTGGAGAGAAGTGGGAAGTACCAGCTGAACATTTGCTGGATTTCCATGACTTTATTGACCGACTTGAAATTATACATGAAGATGTTCAAATTAAGCTGTTCAAATTTTCATTAGAAGGGATTGCTCTTGTCTGGTGTTGGTCTCTTCCAAATGCAAGTGTTTTCTCTTTGGCTGATTTTCATGCTGCCTTCTATGTGTTTTGTAAAGACCATTTTTTAGATGACCTTCTCTATCCTGAATGCTGTCATGATTTCAATTTGTTGAATAAGGAATCAGATAGTTATGTGAAATATGCTACAACAAAATATATATCTCAGCACGATCAAGAGATGAGTGATCTTCAAGATGATAACCTTAATATAGATGCTTTTGACTTTGTACCAAATACATCTATTGTCTTAGGCTACCAGGAAAATCTGATTATCCCTTTTGAAAACTTGAAAAGTGAAGAGCAAATTGACAAAATAACAAGTGACAGTTTCAGATCTGCAGAAGATGTTGAGGGAAGCTCACGGTTTCCAGATTTACAGGGAATGTCTAATCTTTAGCCAGAACTCAAGGAAGATTTTTCTTCTCCTTATGAATACGTTATTCCAAATTATGATGAGAAACGAAGTGAGATTTTTCCAAATCTGTTTTATCATCCTATTGTTGATCCTGCCATCCAAGAAACTTCATTTTTGTTATTAGAATATCATCTTGATGTTTCTATATTCGATAAATACAATGAGGAGGAAGGAAATTTTGAGATTTGTGAAAGCTCGTTGTCTACTTCTACTTATCAGTAGAATCATGATCAGGAATGTGTTGATGCTATAATTGATACTAGTCATGATTCTCTGTATCCCAGTTACAGAGAAGACCCAAATCCCAAATTTGAATCTGCAACATATGTTGAGGGCATCCTACATTTTTCAGACTTGCAGATAAAGATAGATTGCAACATATATGAAGAGGAGCTAAAGGATTTAGATCAACAATCCATCTTATATGTTTCTTTAATAGATCTCGAGCAACCTGCATTCAACAGTGAGATTAGTAAAGGCAGATTTCAACATCTTTTCAATCTACAGTTGGATCAGTAGTCCAAAGAGGTATTACTTTGTGAATTTGATGACCCTTTTGCTGATTATTTGGAGTCTGTGAGCAGCATAGATGTCAAAAATTTTTTGTCAGAAGAAGATTGTCTTTATCATCTGCTGAAACCTCTTTTCTGCATGATATGGTTTCCATTGTTGTTCGGGTCAAGATCTAGCATGATGTCAGTAAATCAGCTCCTTACATGGTTTCATTGGAAACATGATTTTACCTAATTTTGAGGCAGCAGTTGGTTAAAGTAGGGTAGTTTAGTAAATAAGCTCCTTCTCGAGCATTTCTTTCTTCTAATTTGCAGTAGAAATAGCAGTGAGCTTGTGTGAATAAAGGCACGTTTGAAGGTGTACAGAGATCAGATTACAGGCAAATGACATGCAAGTTACAGTTTTGCAGAGATCAAGGTTGCAGAGTTTTTCATTTTGAAGGCTGGATCTTAACACCTGAAATAAGCCCATGCAATTACTTTTAAATTTTTCATTAACCATAACAAAATTTTTGAAAGTCATGTAGAATTTTTTTAAATTGTAAGTCTTAAACAATAAGGTTTTGAGTTCTTTTGAATGAATAAAACCTTTACTGAAAATCTTTATTCATCAAAGAAATAAAAATTTGTTTTCACCGGCTAACTTTCCATTTTAAGCTGTGATAAGCCGATGAAAGAGTTTACTTTCAACAGCTAATAGGCATCTTCACGAGCGAATACACTGATGAAAGGGTTAAAACAAAGGTTTTATACAATGGTCATGGTAGAGTTTAAGGCATGTGGAAGACACTTGGCATATCATCATCAAAGTAATTGGTGGGAGCAAAAAATGGATCGGATCTTCACCACGTTTGGCTGAGTCATCATTGCAAGGCAGAGAATGTGCATGCAGCTGTCTAATGAGAAACAGATGGCAAATTACTTCCAGATTTTGGAGGTGATATGAAAATAAAATTTCCAGTGGCATTGACTTGGAAAACTTGAGAAAGAAAATTGCAACAAAAGGGAATGAATTGAAGCTCCAGAGGCATATTCGATCAGAAAAAAGACAGTCTTCTATAGAGAAAAGGTAGCAGGAATGTACTCCGCTCTGCTCTATGCCCTTGCTCAAGTTTTGATTGAAGTACCATACATATTTGTGCAAACGGTGGTGTACGTGGTGATCGTTTATGCATTGATCGACTTCCGTTGGACAACAACCAAATTCTTTTGTTCTCTCCTCAGGTTTCACTGCGATCTGGATGGTTTTCTGCGGCTTCATAATTCCACGTCCATGGATTCCTGTGTGGTGGAGATGGTATTATTGGGGTTCTCCCTTAGCATGGAATCTCTATGGACTGATAGCATCTCAGTTCAGGAATATTTTAGATGAAATGGTGATGGCCGATGGTGGGAAGCAGAAGTGAACAAATTCTAGAGGCGTGGGCAGGCCCTTTATCCAATAATCACACGACTCTACTCCTATTTGATGAGAGCTGCAATCACAGCCAACTGGGATTGGATTCTTCGGATGAAATCCAAGTTAGAAACATATGGAAGGGTATAAGAGATGGCAAATAATGGAGCGTATATCCCAGATTTGCAGGCACAGAATCAGTGGTAATTAAAATGGCTGGAGACACCTGTCAGTCACTAGAAATACAATGTCATTCAAAGCTTGCTTCTTGTCGTATTCAACACCCAAAGAAAGAATACAAAGGTGGATCGATCATGATGAAAAGAGGGCTCTGTGTCAATCGAGACAGGAGGGTAATTGGAGCTATTCCTGGTGTGAATGTAGGCGATCTTTTCTATTTCAGAATGGAGATGCGTGTCATCGGTTTGTATGGGCCTATCATGGCAGGAATAGATTGCATCAATGAAAGATTGAATGAATGGAGCATTTCATAACCGAATGGAGATTGCATACGGATCTTATGGAGAATGGTCTTGAATGTTGTGATGTCATATTTGAATTAGAATATGGTTAATTGTTCATTATTTCATGCATCGAGTTCGGGTATTGTTTAGCAGATCAAACAACCGAAATTCCCTCATACATGCGCGTAATTACAGCTCCAAATTCGTTCAAGTGGCAAAAGATGGTTGAAACTCTAGTTTGGAGAGAAAACTCATTATACAGGTGTGCATTTCAATTATCAAATGGCTTAAATTCTGGTTCTGTGATCAATGCTTGAACAATTATCGCCTCAAATATCTGCTTCTGTTAGTCGAGTCACAGTTTTTGCTTAGTCTCTGCCTAAATTGACTGAATGTTGCCTATATTCTCTGTGTGTTTAAGATTTTCAATACACTTGAACTCCAAATCTTGCCAATAACCGTTGAGTCTGTTCTCAAAAACACACTAACTGATTAGCTCGAATTAGACGTCCTCAATTGCACTATCAGTTATCTCTTTAATTGTTGAGTTGATTCATAGGTCATAACCCTGACTCATGTCTGTTATCTAAAATTCCTCCTATTTACTGAGTCACAGTTGATTATTTGTCAAAATTTAAAGACCTATTATCTCGTCAAAACCTTTGATTCGAGTCTTGCCTAAATATCTCATGCTGTTGATGAATTAGAAGTCTGTTATTAAGTTATAGTTTCTTGTTGAGTCACACGCTTTGACTCTAGATCGATATGTTCATCAATTACACGCATAATCCCTGGGTTTGAGGGATACATCAGCAGTTAATTATGGCAAAGTCAGGATCTGCTTTAAGGGCTGAGGTTGATGGTGTTTGGTACTTGGAGGTGCATCCAGAGATAGCACAATCATCTGCTGAACCTATTGTATCTAAAGCCAATAAGATAAATCAGTATTTCACTATGGATCAACCAGTCTGATCGCAGAGTTAACTCGGTCAGCTTACCTTGCAGCCATAGCGATTGCGAGACAAAGAAAAGACACAACAGGTCACTACAACATTTTTGTTGGTGATCTCAGCCCAGAGTTTACAGATGCAACTCTCTTTGCTTGTTTTTCTATTTTGTTCAGATGCAAGGGTTATGTGGGATCAAAAATCTGGCAGGACAAGAGGATTTGGCTTTGTTTCCTTCATAAATCAGCAGGATGCTGATAATGCAATAAATCAGATGACAGGAAAAACTCTTGGGAGTAGACCGATTCGCTGTAATTGGGCTACCAAATCAAGCTCTGGTAATCAGAGTGACGACAAACAGACCTCAGAAATGCAATTTGCTTCAAATGCATCAAATAAATACTTTAGCCAATGGTAGCACAAATTACAACATTTTCAGCTGGAACTACAGCTGTGGGAATAGGAGGACAGTCACACCTAAGTCCAGCAAGAGAGAGAGGAGCTTCGTCTAGCAAGCCCTGAGGTCTTTGTACTATTGCAGGTAATCGAGATTCATCAAATTTTGATTTTTGGGTAAGTTTCTATTTTTGGTGGTTTAGGCGAGCCTGTGTGTGCTCATTAACCACTGAAACAGAGTACTTTCGGTGGATAAGGTGCCAAATTCTAGATACAGTTAACCACCGAAAGTTGTTTTAACAAGATCACTCAAAATTTTGCCCAATTTCCACATTTCTAGGATATATCTGGCACGTAATATCTTTGAGTCCTAAAAGCAACAAATTGAAGATAAATCCTTAAGATGCTTGTGATATAATTTGTTCAAGATTGAGGGAACAATATGCAGATTTTAATTTAGCAAAAGACAAGTGGCGACAGCTCCGAAGATGAGTGGCAGAGTTTTCAGAAATAGAATTTTAAGGGATCTTGTGAATAGCCAAAGACATAAATGTAGGTTGTAAACATTGCTTGGACTGAAAAGGCTGAATGACTCCATGGCCCAATACTAAAGGCACAAGGTTTGCTAGGTTCTTGGAGACCTCACAGGGAGGTATCCATCCTAGCTGGAGCCAGATGTTAGCGATAAAAAATGCACTGGCATTTTTGAAAGAATGATGCCTAATCTTGTAGGGAATGCTTGAATAGCTTCCCGGATTCCAAATGAAGATTTGAAAGCACCATTGGAAAGCATAGGATTTGTAGATGTCAATCAACTATTTAAGCATGCAAAACAAACTCTCCATGACTAAGAAATTTGATTTTGAAAAAATCTGCGCTTTCACCAGCGCAGAAGGAAGAATTATAACTAGTTAGTTGGTGAAATCTCCGCCTTTCACCAGCTAAGGAGAGGATTTTCGGGTAAATTAGCTGGTGAAAGCCTGTCATGGCCAGAATAGCCAATTTTTTGCCCAGATCGAGATTTTTTGGGTTTGAATGGTTTGAAATCTTCTTCAATAAGCTGGTTATGAATTACCAAATCAAAATCTGAAGGCCATTCTTGGAGATAAAAGTCAAAAGGGAATTTTTTGACTAGATTTGGTCATTTTCAAGGGAAAAATGATAGGGATCAAATGACACATCACCCAATTCGAATTTTATCTTTGGAGGACCAGATCAAATAGCCTTGGGAGGCTAAAACTGCACTTCATCAACAATCTTCTATTTTTAGAGATCATTAAATAGGACATTTCCTATTTTGTTTTGATTTTCCATTCTAGATCCATTTTTATAGGATCTCATCCTACACTTGTTGTATCTGTTTTGATTTGACTATTTTTAGTAAATCTGATCCATCTTTCAAGGATCTAGATTTCATCTTGTAAGGCTATAAAGCCAAAGACATTTGGAGCACTAAGGGGGGTTCAAACTGGGAAGATATTTTGTGCTACTGTATAGACTCTTATTTACAGAAATAAAGTTCAGTTTCCTTTCGTTTTCAATATTAGAAATGTCCATGTTTCCCTTGCTGTACTTTGTTTCAGTTTATTTTAGCTTATGAAGACTGTTATCTCTTTATTGAGCTCATAGACTTGAAGTAAAGGATTTCTTTCTATCTTGCATTAAGCCCTACACTTAGTTGTATTTGGCAAACAAGATTAGTGTTCTTCATCCCCTCCTTTCAAATTACTTGATCTGATTATTGTTTCCTGAAAGCACTGTTTCTTTAGATGTATGATGAGTTGTCTATTACATTGATCATTAAAGACCCCATTGTTCCAAGAATACCTACACATTATTTTTAAGTTACCAAGCATCCTTAGACTACAACCCTAAGGAGTTTCTTGGAGTGATAATAGGGTGGAAGAAAAATAAGTTGCATTATCAAAGACCAGAACAGAAGGGACACCAAACCTTGTGATCAACTGTTGTTCTATGAATTGGATTACTACCTTCTCATTTACATGAGTGAGACCAATGGCCTCTACCCATTTTGTGAAATAGTCGGTGACAGTAAGAATGTACTTGTGTAGTTTTGAAGAGCTAGGTGTAATTTCTCCTATGATATGCAACCCCCATTGCTCAAAAGGCCTAGAGACAGTCACAGGTTGTAGTGGGACCGCTGCTCTTTTCTCCTTCCCAGTGCTTATTTGACAAGTCTTACAGTTTCTAGCGTAAGTATGAGCGTCTTTGAACAAGGTGGGCCAATAATAGCCGGCTCTCAGAATCTTATGAGCGGTGGTGTTTCCTGCGAAATCTCCTCCGACAGGGCCATCATGGAGCTCCTTCAACACTTTGTCTACGTCTTCACATTCGATACATCTTAATAGTACTACGTCATAATTGATCCGGAAGAGTACCAAATTTATAAGGCGATATTGTGCATATTTTAACCTGAGGGCTCTCCTTTCCCTAGGGTTGAGGTTTTCGGGACAAGTCCCGTGATGTAGAAGATAATTTAAATTCTTATACCAAGACTCTTGTCCTAGGGAGATGTATGATACTTCGCCACACCATAGTTCCATTTCATTCTCCCATTCAAAATCTTCATTTACTTGGTCCTAGGCTTCGGCTGTAAGCCTGCATAACCCTTTTCCTCTTACTAATTTGGCAGGTTTTATATCTAGATCAAATTCTTGGACTACCGCCATCTAGTTCCCTCTTCTTTCCCCCATTCCTTGCTAGGTAAACAAGGATCAGATTGCAGGGTGTGGCACAATCACTTTAGTGTGATTCTTGAGGATGTAAGACCTGAAATGTTTTACTGCCTTATATACCGCATAGGCCTATTTATCTATAGCAGGATATTTGAGCTCATCTCCTTGAACATTAGTGCTCATGAATGACACTGGGGCCTCATTGTTGTCATCATCCTTTTGAGTCAAAACTGCAGCTAACGATTGGTCGGAGGTGAAAGTATAAAGGGAGAAGTCTCTATTGAAATCAAGACTTCGCAACACCGGGGCTCGGGATATAGTAGCTTTGATATTGCTAAAGGCATATTTTCTCTCATCATCCCACTTAAATTCAACATCCTTGTGAATCATCTTTTGTAAGGGTTTGATAATTTCTGTGAAATCGGGAGTGAACTTCCTCACAAAATTGATTTTCTTGAAAAAGGACTGCATAGCTTTCTTGTTATGGGGCAAGGGAAGTTGAGCTATGGCCTTAATCCTTTCTGTGTCTATGTGAATACCTGCTTGAGATATAATGTGACCTAACAAATTACCTTCCTTGACACCGAAGATAGTTTTCTTAGGGTTTAAGGATATACCGTATTTCCTACACCTTTCAAAAATATGAGTTAAGTGTTGGATGTGCTCTTCTCTATTCTTCGAATACACGGTTACATCATCTAGATACACTACCACACATTTATTGATTAGTCCCCGAAAATATACGTCCATGGCCTTTTGGAAGGTCACTCCTGCGTTAATTAACCCGAAAGGCATGCATTTATACACGAAGGTTCCCCACTTGGTCCGGAATGTGGTTTTTAAACGGTCTTCCTCTGAAACCAAAACTTGGTTGTAACCTAAGAAACCGTCTAGTAGTGAGAAAATATCCGAGCCAGATATGGTCTGCAAGAGTTGTTCCATTGGCAGGACTAGGTAATTGTCCTTTTCTGAAGCTCTGTTGAGGTTCCTAAAATCTACACATAAGCAGATTTCACCCGACTTTTTCCTCACTAGGACAAGATTTTCTACGCAGGTGGAATGCCTAACTTGGGAAATGATCTTGGCATCTAAAAGTTTCTTTAACTCCTGATACATGAGAGGTTCTAGGGATAGATGATACTTTCAGAGCTTTTGTTGGAAAGGTTTCACTTCAGGTTTTAACGAGATAATGTGTTGAATGATGTGGGCATCATACGTTTTCAGATCCCTATAGGACCATGCAAAGACATCCTCGTATTGTATGAATAATTTGAGATAAGATTTCCTCTCTTCCTAAGATATCGTCTTGCTGAGATTCACATTCTTTGGGTTTTTTGGGGTCCCAAGATTTATAGTTTCATGCAGGGGACAAGAGCTACCGATCTTTGCGTTTTTAGGTCCCTTAAATCACTCTTTCAGATCAAACAAATTTTCTATATTAGCTATCCCTTTCGGGATTGTGTGAGCCTTTGATTTATCCATAGGTTTCCCTATTCGAGGATCGGTCTCTGTTGATTTCTCTTGGAATACTTCATCGTCAATAGCCATATCTTTAAAATTGTCTTGGTTAGTCAAGAATTTTATGATTTGTTCATCTCCTTCAAAGAATTTATAATTGGAAATGTTATTAGGTACCGACGGTTTGTAGAGAAGTTCCATAGTGAATCGGGAGGCTTCATAATCCTCTAGATGCAAAAGCCTAGAAGTAGCTGTGGCCAAGGAGTCAGCGAGAATATTCTTCGATCTGGGGATCGCTGTAATATTGAAGGCTTCAAAGTGCTCTATTAACCTATGCACCTCCTGTTGATAGTTCTTTAGGTGAGGAGAATTGCAATGTATAGTATTTCTTACTTGTCTAACACTAATTTCATATTCTTCGAAAACTTTCAATTATTTGACATTCAAATCTATGGCTTTCTTTAATCCTTGTACTAGAGCTTCATATTCGACAGTATTGTTGGTACATTCAAAATCTAGCCTATAGGACAAGAAATGACGTTTACCTTTAGGATCGATGAGGATGCACCCTGCTCCTGACCCTTCTTGCGATTTAGATCCATCAAAATAGATGGTCCAAATTTGTGAACGACAATCTCTCTTTTCCTTTCCCTTGTTAATTTCTTGCCTTCCCATATTTTGTTTTGTAATCTCCAACGTGGGGTTTTGACAGAAGAGGGTGTCTCCTGTCGGTATCAACGACTTCTCTTGAAAAACCATTTCAGATTTTTGGGTAAGAGGAACATCGGATAAGAGAGGAGCAAAGTTTCCAAAGTAGGAATTATAGGAATCATTGCCCAATATGGGGAAATCTATGGATGAGGGTTCGTTCAGGGTTTCTAGATCAGTGACCATATATTTAAGATATATCTCCCTATCGATTCTGATCATGTTCTTGTATCCCTTCAGTGGTAGCCAAAGGTGTACCCAGTCTGTGCTGAAGTACCTGTTTATATTTTCAGAGCAATCTTGACTCAGTAATAGCCCATATGCCTTTGGGATATCTACTACAATGATGTCAATCACTTGCACAAACGTAGGGTGTGTCGATATTCAGATCATCACATCTTTGAGTTCTCCTATGACCTTGACCTGGGTTCTGTCTATTTGTATGACATGTTTATCACTCTTGAGAGGATCGACATTTAATTTTTTGCAAACAAACAAGGGCATAACGTTGGAAGACGCTCCATAATCTACCAAATAGTTGAGAAGGTTTCTATTGAAGACTTCAAACATTAAGATGAACGGTGGGACAAAAGGATTTTCCTTTCTATCTCCCGAACATGTGTTCACAGTTGGTTTTCCCACCAAATCCGTGGGAGACAGATTTATTTCCAGACCATTACCCACCATCAGGTTTTCTATTGAGTTCAAAGCTTGTAACATAAAGTCCTTCTGCTGAGGAATCCTGCATATGTCCATAACTGATATAATAGCATTTAGCTTCTTCAAATATTCAACCACGTTGTAATCTAGTTTGGGCGATTCCTAGGTATGAATTCTTATAGGGTTTTTATCGAGAGTGAAAGATGTTTTCGAGCGATCAAGAATTAACTTACTTTTTGAGGGCTAGGTGGTGTCAATATCTTTTGAGCTAGGCAGACCCTTACTATGTGTCTATACCACCGAAACTTCCGCGGTTTGTTTTTGAGACTCAAATAGGTCATTGGAAGGCATGATCATGTCGGGATCTCATATCAGCATGGTTGTATCTGGTGGTGGGTCAATCTCTTCTTAGTCAGCAATATTCATAACTGAACTACTTGGTTGTTCGGTCAGGGAGACTTTGTCTAGAAAATGATTGGCCATCAAATTCATGGCATGTACCCATTGAGGGTAGACTCTTTCAGAGTGGTTTTCCTAATGATAAGTACAAAAGGAATCAGACACAACATTCCCTAGATCAATATCTAAGTTAGCTGGGGGAGGTTCAATTGCTTTGAAAGGCAGGTTCCTTTTAAAGAAAGGCTTATAGGGCCTTTGGCCTTAGTTTCCCTCTCCTGCATTTCTCTTCATGTCTATGATCTCGTTTGATAATTTCTTAACCATGTGTTTTAGATCTTCTATATCTCCATTATCCTTGTTGGGAGTATGTTCAGTTGGTTTCCCCAACGGTCTAGTCAAAAGGATTCCTCTCCTAGGAGGGGGTTGGGCTTCTTTCTTTACTAGAGAGGCCTGGCCTTCTTTAAATACTTTCATCTGGAATTATATTGTCTTGGCCTCTTCAAAATTTTCCACCAGGGTTTGCTTAGCGACTCTTTTTACAAACATAAAAATAGAAGTTGGGAGCACGTTAGCATAAACCTCAATTTGCAACTCCTGAGTTGGTTTTGCCATGGGCTGGAATTTGTTTAAAATGGTCGCGAATATTTGATTGAAATCTTTGACCCTTTCTTTTGGACTCATGGTGGCTGCGAACAACTCAGCCTTCAGATCTCCCATAGTAGTTTCCTTTGCAAATGTATCTAGAAAATATTTCTAGAACTTGGTCCAGCTAGTTATAGATCCTACTGGCAGATTAAAATACCACGTGGAAGCTGAATTTTTGAAAGTGTAGGGGAAAAGTCTGCAGACTACGTCTTCATGTTGAACGTTCATAAGTCTGATTGCAAGTATGAACTTCTTGATATGATCTTCAGGTAAACCTGAAGTCTCGGGGTCGTACTTGGGAAGCAACTTCTCCGGGTGCCGAGGAAGATTATGTACTCGTCTAGGGACGGCCACGGCGTCTCCGGCCAACCAAGGTTGGTTGTTCTGAAGAAGGATTTCCATTTTCTCCTCATGGTTGTTATTACCTTCCATATCTTCAGAATCCGAGTTGAACTCTTCTTCTTCCATATCAGGGATAATATTCAGAGGGTGTTCAATTTCGGTGATCTCGAAGTCTATCAAGTCTTCTACCGTGTGTACGAAAACTTCGTCGGGAGTATTGACCATTGGTCTACTTATTTTTTTTCTTCGAGGAAGTATCAGAGCTAAGGGAAACGCACCAATCTATCGGGCATAGAATCTTGTGAGTCTTCTAAGCTGATTTGATTCCTCGTGAGGAAGAGCGTAAGGTATTTTGGGGAACAATTGTTCTTCCTTGGGCTAGGGTGAGTTACTCACTTCGGGAGTACTCAGCGTGTGTGGGTTGTCTTGTGAATGACTAGCCATGCATGTGGGCTATTATGAATCTGTAGGATGTTTGAAATGATATATAAAATATATATTTAGCCATTCATTCTCATACCCTCATTCTAGCCCCAATTCTATTGATGGGTCTTAAATCCCTTGATTCTACAGTAGGAACCAAACCCACCACCGAGGCCCAATTAGACTCTGCAGCGTTTAAAGATGGAATGGTTCTCCAGATCTTGTGATCCGGCCAAATTATCTATGGGCTTTGTGTTTTCTTATGAAGGCTCTTCCTTCAGTTATGACTATTCTCTTCTATATTTTCTCTTGGGTGGGACTGGTATGAGAGATGAAAGCCAGTATAAACCAACTTGACAACAAACATGACTAATTTTTAACTACTGGGGAAGAGGCTGAGCTGGGGATAACCCACTGCTCAAACATGCAGACAATGATTATATACCACAGGCCTAGTACTAATACATTGACCATGTGAGCATCCAATTACTGTCTAAGAAACTAATTATCAGAAAGAAAACACATATGTAATAAGATAATGGAAAGAAAAATAATTCATCTACCATAACCATTCATCACATAATAACACAACGATTCATGTTCATCATTAAAGCAAAGAACATCAAAACATTGCACCAGATAACTTGACAACATAATTAATTGCTTTTACTCATTATTGCATCATTCATGAAACATGATAGGAAGTAGTTCTTCTCCAAGTCCAATCACATGCATTTGATGAAAATAGCTTGTTTTTGGTCCAGAAGGACTTCTCAATTCATAGCAGCTTCAAAATAATTCTTAACAACCAAAAAGAAAGAGTTCTTACAACAACCATCGACCCTTAACTAATTGGTCGATGTCTTTATTTACAATGTAAATTTTAACTGAAATTAACGACTAAGTGCAGTTTAAGGAAAACAAAAAATCGCCACGTGGCGTTATCTTCTAACAATTTCTTTAACAGTCAACCCAAGATATTTCTTGAAAAGGGTGAGTTCTCTCGTATTCTGACCAACTAATAAACAATTCTTCACAAGTTTGGGCCCATGGAAATCTGTGTTGTTCCATCAGATCCACATATATCCCCCTGATGTCCAATGCATGCGCCTGATACTTTACTAGACCAGAGTTCAACTGCTATAGAATGGTTCGAGATTTGATTGGATGTTCTGCAAATCGTCGCACTTGCCCTGGTCTCGCGTCGGCCATATTTACGAGCTCTTCGGTCCATAAAGAATCTTGTTTGGCATGCAACTCAACTATGTCGCTCAGGTCGAGAAAGTTGTCGGGGGTGCCGAACTCGGGGAGTCTGATATCTTTCATTACTTTATTAATTTTATCCCAGTTCTTCTTGCATCTGATCCACTGCTCTTGGATTTCTTGGTGTGGGTCCCAAGACATCTTAGCCTAGTACTCGGTTGTCTGCTTCATGCGATTAAGACTAATTTTTCCCACCGTTTGAATGCCATGTTCTTCCTTGTCTCGGCCCTGCTGGGCTACCTCAATGTACTCGAGTCTTTCTACCTCTTGTTGCACCCTTTCATACCATCTCTCCATATCCTTGCATGTCACGAGTGCCATGAGAGTGTCCTCCTGGAACTCAGCTATTTTCGCAGTTAATAGGTGTATTTCTTTCTTGAACTCATTGTAAACTTCTTCGAACTCACCTTTTCGGTACACAACGGTCTGCGTGGTGCCTTTATAGTATTCGGCTAGATGACGCAAGTGTTCGAGCTCCTTTAGGGCTATGGCTAGTTCCTTTTCATCTCTCTTGGATCTATATAAGGTGGCATCCGAGAGTGTCTTTCCCACGTCGATAAGTTCAGAGATCCGAGCGTCTGCTCTATTGATCAAGTTCTCCTCTGTAGTAACCAAGATGGAGTGATCCAACGTGATCCTTCTTTTCTTTGCAGTCCTTTGAACAATGGCCTTTCTCTTTTGATCGTAGGAGATCACATATATATCTGATACCTTGTCTACCAGCTCTGGTAACTGCTGATCACCCCATGTGAGCGTGTTTACCAGGCTACTGGTGGTGTATACTTGTTCAATATTGGGATCTTGAACTTCCTCATTGTGCCTCGTAGGCCCAACCTCTACTTGTCGCTCGTCGGGGATTTGAGTATTGGGTAGAATAAATATGTCGGGTATAGACTCGTTACTTACTTGCTCGTTGGACACAGAACCACTGATTTCCTTTTGCGGGGATTCTTTCTTTGGGTCCTCTGGTTCGGGATTGTCATTGAGATCTGCTCCAGTTTCCAATGTATCAGGTCCCTTTATGTTGAGGCCACTTTCGGCTTCTATTTCCTTTTGTGGGACCTCCTTGGTTTGAACTTCGGGCTTAGGGGAAGAAGTCTTCTCGGGACCTTTTTCCTCTTGGACACACACAGGGGTGTTGTGAGATGACTCAGGGCTCTCATCGTCACTATATATATTTATAAGATTTCTCAAATGATTAGGCATGCATGTTTCTACCGACACTCGGCCTATCTCTGGTTGAGTCATCCTGCCTATCAGAGGTATTACCGGTGATGTGGTGGATTCTGGGCCATCCAACCCATTTATGTTACCCAGTTTTATTAAATTAGAGTTGTTTAGCCCCGTAGGACTCTCCCTTGGACTATCGGTTGGAAGCCTTAGAAACCTGATGGGATCCGAGATATCTTGCATCTGACCCATTATCTGTAGGGTGTGTTGGTAAATAAGTGCCCCTCTCTCCTGTGCATCCTGAACCTAGGGAAAGTCCCTGTCCTGTGTATCGAGTCCCTTTATGTCGAGGCCAATTTCGACTTCTGTTTCCTTTTGCGGGACCTCCTTGGTTTGAACTTCGGGCTTAGGGGAAGAAGTCTTCTCGGGACCTTTTTCCTCTTGGACACACATAGGGGTGTCATGAGATGACTCATGGCTCTCATCGTCACTATATATATTTATAATATTTCTCAAAGGATTAAGCGTGCGTGTTTCTACCGACACTTGGCCTGTCTCTGGTTGAGTCGTCCCGCCTGCTGGAGGTCTTACTGGTGATGTGGTGGATTCTGGGCCATCCAACCCATTTATGTTACCCAGGTTTATTAAATTAGAGTTGTTTAGCCCCGTAGGACTCTCCCTTGGACTATCGGTTGGAAGCCTTAGCAACCTGATGGGATCCGAGATATCTTGCATCTGACCCATTATATGTAGGGCGTGTTGGTAAATAAGTGTCCCTCTCTCTCGTGCATCCTGAACCTAGGGAGAGTCCCTGTCCTGTGCAGGGGTTACCTAGGAAAAATCCGTTGTTTCGATGGCTCCTTGAGGGACTTCCGCCACTTCGGTTGGTCCCAATGTTATCCTCTATCCTCTAGCCTTGAAGACCTCTTGAGCCATCTTTTCCAAGGACGTCGCTTGCTCCTCCCAACTCATGGCCTTGAATCTGGTTGCTTTAGGATCAACCATCCTTGCCACCACTTCATTCCAGTCTTGGACATTTTCGGTGAAAATTTCATCTTCAAACCAGTCATGGGCATAAGGCCAACATGATGATACAGGTGATGCATGTTTTAGGACCAGACCTTTGGGATCGTGCTTGCAAAAGTGGCTAGTCTGGAATCAAAATTCCAATTGAATAAACCCTTCTTGCTTAGCCTGCATGGTGTCCTTGACCATGTAGAAGACGATATGAAACCTATAAGTCATAAAGGCCCGCTTCTTGTCCTTTACTAAAGTGGCGTTATAGCCTTGCAGAATGGTCCGATAAAAAATTTCCCCTAACATTAGTCGATCGGGGACATATATGGGTAACAGATGGGGTGACCCTGTGGCATCGAAAACCCTAATGTAGGTCTCGCGCTCATCTAGATACCAGTGACCTACTTTCAATATAACCTTTTTTGCTTCATACGATAGTCTCGGGAACTCCTTTTTTAACAACAAGGAATAAATGTGTGCAATAAACTGGTCACAGATAAGAGAAAAGGATTTCTTGTACTTGTTTTCCCATAAGATGTTGAAGTATACATGGATAAGGAGCTCAGAGGAGTGCCAGTTTAAGTTCATTCCAGAGAAAACATTCTTGGCGCAGATGACGTCCAACAGATACGAGGCCATGTAGAAGGAGAGGGTTTCTCCCTCTTTCGGTGTCTGGGCTTGTCATATGCAAGTGATCAGGTGTTTGGAGATTATGGCACCCCAATTGAAGCTCGTGCATGAAACGACTACCGTATAAGCTAAAGGCATCCAAGCCTCTGAAAACCGGGAGCAATATTTCTCCCCATGCAACCTGTAGAGAAAAGCCATCAGGTATATGTATGGTTCCCTTAGGATATCCATCGGACACCAGCTAGAAGTCTGGTTCATGAATTTTTTGTCTTCCCTCCACCACTACACCATGATCTTGCTAGTGTCGTGTGTTGCATAGAAACTTACAAAGAAATCGGTGTTCATCTTTTCTTCCAGCTCCCTGAGATTGCAGTAACTCAAAACCTATGATGGTAAGAAAACCCCGACACACTCGTCGTTATCGTCATTAATCAAACATTTTTGTGCATCAATGTGGTCAATGAGACACTTTAGGAGCTCAATGCAAGGAAATACCAGAGTATGGCTTGCCACCATGTGCAGATAGGCCCTTCATATATTCGGGAGAACATCATCGTCGAGTCTTCTTGTATCAGGATTGTTGTGCAGGGTATACTCGAGGGGTTCTTCCTTCTTGATTTTCTTAAACAATTCTTCCCAGCGAGGGAATGTTGTTTTGGCCCTAATGTTCGCCTCTATGTCTCTGAAGGCCAGGGGCTAGATGAAGGCCTTCTTGGTTTTCGTCTTAATGACGGGCACCGGTTTTGTAGCGAATTCTAATTGCCTTGCAACTACTAGGGAGGAGCCCTCTCCTGCTTTTGGTTAATGCAACTTTTGCACTCTTGGGGATTTCCTGGTGATGGGTTTCTTTGGAGGCATTGTTCCTGCAATTAAAATGGTCCTTTAAACATGTGTACATAGTAGCGTTGGGTGGGAACATATGAAATGAAGTGTAAAACACCATAAGTCGATACATACCTGTAATGCTTGCTAAGATTGTTGTTTAATACTCACTGAACCTTTGAAGCCTTCTCCAGATTGTTAGCCTTCCTCTTCTGTGTGTTCTGAACTCCTTGCCGTGGAGAATAGGATCACACACAATGACTCGAAAGAATATAATAGGAGAGATCATATCAGTCGTATCAATCAGTTAATACGAATAATGAACGCAATTCAGAACAAACTACCGTCGGATATCTGCAAATAAATTCTAACTGGTTGACGTTGGAGGCGCGAAGGGAGATGCATTGTATTGGCAGGCTTAAATGGCCCCTTTTGATTTGCACAAGAATTAGAAACTAATGCACGATCCACGAATTAACTAACATTTTAAATGCGTTGTACCTAACATATCTAAGGGCTAAAATGTCTCATCACGTCGTGTCTCTCTGGTGTACAGACCGGGGATCAGCTACTATCCTTGTGTATATTTCCATTGATATCCTCCTGGTAAACACTTCCGACACCGATGCTATCAGGGATCGACGACCGGGGAAAGTTCAAGTGCGTAGCTTCTTGGCGGGTTATCATCTTCGTAACTTTCCAACGTCGAAAACGTTTTTCGGGGGTCGTCGATCGGAGATATTATTCCTTTACTCGCGCAACGCTTACTCTTTCGTTTTTCTACCAAAGTCGAATGGATTGGTCTTCGACGATATTCTTGCTAAAGCTCAATCGCAGAAATGAGAGGCTTTATTCCGCCGATGCCGATGAAGATCGACGCTCGACTATTTTGTTTTTTCATGAATAGTTCTTATCGCACTTAAGTCTTCCCGATGCCGAATCCCTTAAGCGCATCTGGAGATGCTTTGATTGTCGATTCTTTAATTAAAGTTAGTCCCTTTTAAAGTTTAAGATGATTCTTTATATGTCCAAGCAGACTTTAAACAATTAAAACATGAAAACATAAAATATATGCACGGGCAACAGTTTCATACTGAAGTGGAAACAAACAATGCAAAGGATCAAGTGGTACCCAAAAAGTAGAAAATGGACATAGACGTTTTAGGGTGTGTTGAGTTCTCAACAGGCTGAATCACATCATTCAGACACTTGTTTTTCAGAGGTGTTGATCTATCTTTGATAGTCCATGTAGACTTGTCTGTTTGTGAATTAGATTTCATGACTGACAAAGGTTATTGTGCAGAATCGAGTGGGCAACAATCTGTGGCAAGATCATCTAGCTTTTAGAGTTCAGTTTTGGTTTTCTATCAGAGGTCCTTTTGTATGTTCCATCGAGGATGTCTAAGTTTGACTTTGGTCCAAGATTTCTGTATGAGATTTTGTAAAGAAATGACTCTTTGGTGAATTTGAATGAAATAAAGGACTGCTTTATGTCTCACTTGTTTTGATTATCATCTTGGTGACTTTTCTTCTATCTTTACATTTATTTCAACAACTGATATATTCAGAAAATTAAATAAAAAATGAATTTCCAACAAGCTTTTTGTTGATAAAAGACTAGCCTAAGCACTCGTAATTAATACTTGTGAGTTAGGATGTTATTTTTGTTGGCTATAAACATAGGGTGATATTCCCGTCTACTTTGCTTTAGCCAAGTAAAGTCTGAAAATGATTGAGTAAGATGATTTCATATCTTTTCCTCAACACCAGTGACTTAACATCACAAAGTGACTTAATAGCACACTCTGTCAACGACCATCCTACACCTCGGGGACAAAAACAATTTCATTGTTAAACAACACAAACTTAAAATTTTTCATTTTTAACAATATTAAAAATGTTATATATCATTTATTTTTTTGAAGTTATAAATTTTCATCTAATTATGTATTATACTCCTTTTAAATGTCGAGAAAAAAATTATGTATTTAAAAATTAAATATAATGAAAAACATTCATATTTTGGATTTTTTTTTTTTTAAAATTCTATATCAAA
>ML785640.1:60422-85227 GCA_009831015.1 Picea engelmannii | reverse complement strand
TATATATATTATATATATATATATATATATATATATATATATATATATATATATATATATAAAAGATCTAATCATACATATTCCACCTCCAATAATTTCTAATTAAAATGTCACTTTCACATGAATTTCACAGCAGAATACATTGTATGATAAAGAACATTGACTTTTATATAATCGTATAATTTTCAATGACAGAGAACGTTGATTTTTAAAATTTGTTTTAGATTAATTAATTAAAAAAAAATTAATAAAATGTTAACTCTTATAATGAGTGGCGAAAACTCTTCTTTTATGTCTTGGGCCGCCCACCGATCTTGACTCGGCATGGCATGGTATTTGGTCGCTCTCATCACCACCGTCATCAAGGGATGAATGGTTCAACCCTTCTCATTTTCATAAATGGTCATGAAAAGAACTTTACCATTAAGAAAGATGTCAACTACAATATATGGTCATGAAAAGAACTTTACCATTGTCCCGTGAGACAGCGCGATTGGTAAGACAGTACCTTTCTCCAAGTGTTGGGAGGAGGTCTTGAGGTCAAACCCTGCTGGGTCTCCGGGACGAATTATGTAATAGCTGCTATGTAAAATGTTTATATACTGATGAATATAAACGAGAAACTTTCCCGTGGAAAAAAAAAGAAGAACTTTACCATTAAGAAAGATGTCAACTACAATGTTTTATATTATAAAGAACGTTGATATTGGATATTAATGATATTGGATATTACTATGTTGAAATAAAATATCAATATTAATGATATTGGATATTAATAGGTTGAAATATCTTGTTTTTTTTTCCAAATGAAAGAAATAATCTTTATGAGAATATAAATATATTTTAGAGTGAGTCAACCCAACTATCTTTTAAATGGTTGTTACATCTATTCTCAAGCAAGAAGGAATGGTATCAAATAGTCTCAATAGACTCGTGGGAGTATATGATAGATTTCATGGTCTTGCAAACAAAATCAAGATTAGGAGATTATCCTTTAATTCTTGGAAGATCTTGGCTAGCAATTGTTGATGCCTATATAAGATGTAGAGTTGGTGACATGACCATTTCTTTTGGACAATCCCATAAAAAGTTGACATTCTATCGTCCACCTAGGCCATTCCTACAAGCTACATAACCAATATGGACTGAGGATGAGTAAAATGACACATTCTATGAGGACCTGACCCAAGTTGTTCCTATCATTGATAAATCCTTGACTTTAAAAGACCTGCATAAAGACATTATGATCTCAAATTTTATGGAGAACCTATAACCACCGGAGTTTCAAATTGAAGGAGTAAACCAAAATTCGGATGTTAACAATAGAAACAATATGGACCTCATGGAAGCAAATTCAATCAACATTATATGCTTAATAGATGTTCTGACTACATCATTATCCAATTCATCAGCCATGGTAGTAGAATTTCCCCCTATTAAAACTATGAATATTAATAACCAGCCAAGCCTTCTTTATAGAAAAAGTTGATGAATCTACTACAAGAGCACATCACAACCTTTGCACGTGAATATAAAGGCATGATAGGTATTAACCCAACTATTTGTAAACATCGTATCTATATCAATGTGTTGACCTAGCAACAACCCCACAAACTATTCTGGACTCCAGCGTCTGATGGAGAGAAAATGGCATGGGGACCCTCCTTTTATTTTGGATTTCTGGACCTTCATCAACTTTATTGTACATTGTCTTCCTTTACTTTGAAATTTTTCTTATGGACTTGGTCGAAAGATTTCTTTGATTTTTCTCCCAATCTCTAAACAAGTTGTTTTTCCCCTTTGAAATTCTTCCAAAAAAAAACTTGTACAAAACGTTCCTTTTCACATCTTCCAAAAATTTGCTTCTCTGTGCCATATAATTTTTTTTTTCCATGTCTCAATGTGAATTGCACCTAAAATTCCTTTGGCTATGACACTGTACGTATCGTGCCTCAAGCATTATTGGTTGTGATATTTTGTATTGCTCTGAATTTGTCTCTATTGTGATAAAGGGAAATTATAAAGAAAATTCCTTGCATCCACCTTGTCATTGCATCCTTCGAATCCTATGTTCCTTGAGATGTGTTACATGGGACACAACTTCTCACTTGCGCAACATGTTGCACAGACCAAAAGATTCCCCACCCCCCCACCAGTGTATCGTAATAAATTTTTTTACGCATACAATGTATCCCATGGACCAAAACTTTACACTTGCATGACATATCGGTTAGAAAACCACTTTTGACACGACACATCACATGAGATGAAGTTTTTCTCCTTTGTGGTGTATCGCACCAAAATATTTTTCGTGTGATATGTCGCACTACAACAAAGTTTCTATCTCTGCGACAAACCTTTTATCGCATCCCACCAAATTTATTTTTGTGGGATATATTGACATTACCATTGATGTGATGGGTTTTGAAATTTTCTAAAAAGGTAAAAGAGTTTTTTAAGTCTATATAACGACTTGTTCACTAATTTGTCAACACCATTCTCACTTGAACACTTGTCTTGAGCTCAAAGACTGACAAAGCACACTCTCAATGCATCCACATCCTTATAGATATTTGCATTGAGAGAACCACTAACGACCAACTAACATCTACAAGGTACACACTTGTGCCAAGAGTTTACGGGTTTTCCTTGGTTTGCATTAGTTTTAATGAATTTTTCTTTTAAAAATGAATCTACCATGGTGAATAGAGATTTTATACTAATCTACCAAAGCTCCTACATAGCCCGATTGAAATACTTTCTCCTCACTGCCAAAATGCCTCTTGTCCACCAACTAAATTTCTCATTCACGCCCTCGGTCGATATGAATTTGTCCCATTCTCATCACTTGTACATAACTATTATCCAAATTCCATCTCAAGGTCCATTGCTTTTGCCAAATTGGGAATACGGTATCACATCGCACGACCTAGATATGGAATTTGACAGGTAAATTACCTGTCACGAAGCAATCTAACCATCAAATATGACTAACACTCTATCCTACCAATCCTCAAAGAGCTTTGTAATACAATTGATTATAAACATCAAATTTAATTAGTGGCATTGATTTGAAATCCCAAATTGGGTCGCACCTTCCCCACTTTGTTCAATTTTCAAAGAGACTGTCAGGGGTGCCATCCATCAAACACAACAAATTCCCCTCCCACTCTTAGCACGTAATAGTAACCTTCCATGGGGAAAATATAGTGCATAGACAAGGAGATGAGCTTTTATTTCAAAATGAGGGATTGATAAAATCATGAATCTTTTTCAATGTTCAAACGGTTGACATAGCTACATTATCAGATACAAAACCTTACAATATGTGTTTTCCCAGGGGAACTCACACAAGATCATTAATGGGATTCTTTTTCTTCCCTCCTATTATCATTCTCTTTTCAAATGTCATGTAATGTCCCCTTCCTCTTGATCGTGACGAAGGATGACTTAGTAGCCTATATGACTCTTGTAGGTTATATTCAATAGAAAAAGGGAGTCACGAGGATTTATTTAGTTTCATTGGGTTAGAAGATGGTATATTTCTAAAAGTGACATTAGATGAAAAAGTAAATTATTAATCACTTAAACATTAAAAAGCAATTTTTAATGTTAAGTGAAATTTAAAGGGAAAATAAGGGTCAAGTTTGATTTGGTCATAAAGGGGAAAGATCTAGAAGGTTCAGAAGAAGATTAAAAGGAGGGGTAGCATTTCAGTTTGGATAAATGGACGTATTTTCATTCTCACTATTGAATGAAGGGATTTTCTCCAAGGGGGATAGGGATTGGCTTGCAAGATAGAATAGGATGGGATGGATTTACTGCTCGTTGGTCTCTTCCGATCAAGAGATAGGTTGGCACCAATCAATAGGCTTGATCAATATGGCAGACGATAGGGTTGGTTCGATGGAAGAATATTTTCCTTCTGCTGCTCCACTTGGATTTGTTGTTGCTGCTATGCCCACCATCTATAAATATGAAACTGCCTAGAATGATAAAGAAGCTTTCCTGCTCCCTTCCCATTTTCCATGACCAAGGTCCAGAACCTAAGCAATGGAGGTGCCATGATGAAGCAGAATGGGGAGATCGTAGATTCACTTGGTAAAGACCTGTCATTGCTTCTTTTGCTGCTAGTCATGATTTTGGTGCTGCGGTCCTTAGTTCCAAAGCTCCACCTGGCTCTACCTCCATTTCTCGCTATCGTTCAATGATGATTTGATTTCTTGTCTGATTTCTCTTGAGAGCCAAGTTTTCGTTAGGGGTTGTAAAAACCCTTCCATTGTTGGTCTAGTTTTGGTGGTGCAATATCCACCCTAGCTGGACAAAAGGCAAGATCCATTCAGGATATTCAATGGAGCTTCATCTTGTGATTTATCTACAATTTACTAGTGGAGCAGTTTGTGTAGAACTGTGGTCTTGCTGGAGAGAACCAATTTTCCCTTGTTTTGTAGGTTGAACCATCATTTGGTAGGTCGTGGAGTTAGAGAGGATTTTTGGAAGGTTTAGAGGGTCGAAACCCTTGCCCAAATGCTAGATCGAGGAGGTTAGTGTGTCGAGGGGCACTAGATCAAGGCGATGAGGCTGATGGAGGAATTGTGTGAGATAAGAGAGGCCGTAGACCCAATTTGCTGAGCAACATGAGTTTTGTGAGGAGGTTGATTCCATTGTTTCTACAGGTTTGTGGTTCCTTTCATGTTGGCTTTTCTTTTTCTGTCCTCATCTCATATGCAGCGAGAATACCATGCAACTCATCTATCGTTATTTTCTCTAGATCCTTCATTTTTTCAATGGCACAAACCTTGGCATCAAATCTTAAGTGGAGAGACCTAAGCACTTTTTTCACAATCACTGATTCTTCAACCTCCTCACTAAGTCCTCTAAAGGTCTCGACAATTTAATCCACTCGAAGAAAATAGGCTGCAACATTTTCTAAATCTTCCATTGATCCAGGTGGATATTGGTGGCCACCCACCTATTCCATTGGCTCGACAAACAATTTTCCACCTTAGCAATTTTTCAACAGTTTTTCGGGTTCCAAACTTTCGGGGCCATTTTGAGGCCCTAAACGACATTTTTTGGGGATTTGGGGCCCAAGTAAAAATGAAAGGAATTGACTTGGGCTAGTATAAAATTGTTCTTCTCAGTTATATCTTTCCAACGGGCTATTGTGCACCTAAAACGAAGATCGTATGCAAAAGTTACGACCCCGGGAAGTTGATGTACTAACTTACCCAAACGGGGCCCACATGACTTTTGGCGCTTCATCTCCTAGGGTTAGGTTTTTGGATGTCTAGGGTTTTTGACATTACTGTTTATTGTAAAAAGGCCTTAAGAGCCTCATGGTAATCATCTTCTTGCGAATGAGCGCAACTGTCACATTTCTTCTCAAAGATAAGCCGCAACCATTCCAACAAGATTGTTTTCCGCTGCATTTTACAGTTTTAACTTATTTCCTTATTGAATAGAAAACCTGTTTTACTGTATCTATGTTATTCTGTGTTAAGAATATTTTAATATTCTGTATTCATTTCGTTCTTCTCTTAAAATATGGATCAGTGGTATCAGAGCAGTCTACTCCTTGTTGTCTTAATGCATGTCCCCAACGAGGTCAGGGTACAAAGAATTGGGTCTCGAGCTTGTTTCTCTTGAGGAAAAAATATCTCGCATGCCCAAGCGACCTCTCATGGTAGGATAAAAGAAAGATGACAGGACACGAGATCCTTTCAAAATGTTGCTTGAGGAATCCCTCACGCAACAAAGGAACGAGACGATGGATAGTTTTGTGCAAATACTTCAGCGACTACCAACAGGTGACACATCTTCCTCGAGCGGAGGTGTCGCCCCCTTCAAGGTACAAATCAACTTCGATGTTCCTATATTTGACGGTCAGATAGACGCAGATGCTGTAGACAAGTGGTTGAAAATACTAGAAGTGTATTTTTCTATCCATAACTTTTCGAATAGAGAAAAGATTACTTTTGCGCTCCTCAAAGCCGTTCCCCATGTCAAATATTGGTGGGAAACATTCTGTGAGCAAAAGAAAACAGAGGAACCCTCATTATTTACAGTCAAGGCCTTCTGGGAATCCTTAAGGGATGTTATTAAGGAACAATACTACCCTGATGGAAGTTACGACGACTTGTATACTGAATGGACCACATCGCGACAAGAAAGAGATCAAGCAGTGCCAGAGTTCACAAATATCTTCCATACCTTGTGCACCAAGCTGGGTATCAAATATTCTGAGAAACATATGGTTCTCAAGTATCGCGATACTCTGCATAGATACATCTAGACTGAAATGGAATTTCTGGACATCTCGTCCTTGGGCGCATCCTACCGATATGCCATCAAAATCGAGCAGAAGCTCAAACAAAAGACATGGAAATTTGGGCCTGGGAACACCTCATAGAAAAATCTAGGAAAGGGTGGCCCCAACCCATAGAACAAAGGACAGAGCAAACATGGACAATATCAGGACAACCAATCCAAGCCGCAAGAAAAGAAGGACACTGAAAATAAAAAGAAAGATACCGGGAAGTGATGCGACTTCCATAAGAGCCCTTGACATAACACTGTTGATTTTCGCTCAAAGCAGTCGCTGGTGGTCGAAGTGAAAGCCTCTGAATTAGATGCGGGTTTTGAATCTGAGTCAGAACCAGAAAGGGGAAGACAGATCATTGACGCAGAACCCAGTGCCATCGTTTCTACCACCAAGCTCCAGGTTGGTGAACCAGACGAGCCAGAAGAAGGGGAGCACCTATCCCATTCACAGATGTGGGTAAAAGGCACCCCGATTGATTTGGATTTTATGAGTAGAATGAAATGACTACAGATTATTAACAGGTGCTTAACACAAAATAGTAGAGATACAGTAAAACTGGTTTTCTATTCAATAAGGAAATAAGATGAAACTGTAAAATGCAGTGGAAACAAGCTTGCTGGAATGGTGGCGGCTTATCTCTGAGAAGAGATGTGACGACTATGCTCATTCACAAGAAGAAGATTACAATGAGGCTCTGAAGGAATTTTTACAATAAACAAGAATGCCAAAAACCCTAGACATCCAAAAACCTAACCCTACGATATGAAGCGCCAAAAGTCATGTGGGCCCCGTTTGGGTAAGTAGTACATTAACTTCTCGGGGTTGTAACTTTTGCACACGATCTCTATTTTAGGCGTATGATATCCCGTTGGAAAGGTATCATTGAGGAGATTCATTTTGGGGCCTCAATAATTCCTTCAAATATCATTGAGTTGGGATGATCCCTAAAAACCTTCATTCAGGCTGTCAAAATGGCCCCGGAAGTTAAAATTGCTAAAAATAGTAAATTGCCAAAATTGTCAGAAAACTGTTTTGAGCCAGTTGGAAAAGGTGGGTGGCCACCGATATCCATATGGATCAATCCTCCCTCCTTAGGAAGAAATGGTCTCCATTGCATTGATTTCCCCCATCAGATGAGGAAATTTCTGCTGAATTTCACCTCGAGTGAGCCACTTGCCTTGGTGCAGGAGCTGCCCTGCCTTGACGACTCGATAAAGATGGATCCTTTGTTGTCGAGTGCCCTTGATCTGTGTGTCCACAATCTGATCACTGGATTCTTGTTGTATATAGTTTGGGTTGATCTTTGTTGGTGTTAGCTGCTCTGCGACATCTGAGGTGTCCAATAATGGTGGGAAATAAGGGCGAAGGAGATCCACGTTGAACACTGGGTGCAGAACAAGGAAATGAGGAATGTTGAGCTGAAAAGAATTATCCCCCACAGCCTTGGTGATGGTGTACGACCCATAACAGAGTGGTCGAAGCTTCTAATGGGGTCTTGTAAGGCGTTCTTTCTGCAAGTGTAACCAAACTTTGTCACCCACCTGAAACTTATGTAGCACCTGATGTTGATCATGGCGCTGTTTGTACTTATCATTGGACTTCTGTAGGATATCCTGAACCTGTTGGCATATGTGTTGGATTCGCTCAATGAACCGGGTGGCTTTGTCAGCTTCAGTTGGAGCAGGAGATGAGTCGGTCGAGTTGACCGCAAGGGGAAGGGCAATATCTATGGGACCTAATGGCTGGAATCCCAACCCCCCCTGAAAGGGGCTGTGGCCAGTTGAGCTATGCAGGGCTCGGTTGTAACTATGTTGTACATAAGGAAGGCTCTCATCCCATGTGCGAGGGTGTTGTGAATTATACATGCGAGGGATATGCACAATCATTCGATTTACGACCTCGATTTGGCCATTTGTTTGGGGGTGGAAGGCTGTGGATTTGATGAGCTTGGTGTCCAACAGTGACCAGACGACACAAAAACCCATCCTGAAGATGGAAATTATCGACAACTGCATTTGCACCCAACATTTGGTAGGTGGTGGCGAAGTCTGAGTCTGTCTCATAGAGTTGGGGCCATCCAGAGGTCCCATGGCCGCAAGAGTCTAGCACCGTGGTGAGTGTCGCGACTGGCGGTCTGCTGAGGCGATCAACGACGCGATTGGTGCTTCCTGTCTTATACTTGATGTTTAGGTGGAATTGCTGCAAGTATGTGGACCACTTTTGATGGCGATCATTTTGAAATTTTCCTTGTGTCTGTATGAAATGCAGTG
This sequence comes from Picea engelmannii, assembly GCA_009831015.1. Lineage (NCBI taxonomy): Eukaryota > Viridiplantae > Streptophyta > Pinopsida > Pinales > Pinaceae > Picea > Picea engelmannii. The sequence goes on along the minus strand of ML785640.1, from coordinate 76,632 downwards.
GCTTATGATCAGTGTGGATGATTGTCTCCTTCCCAAGAATATAATGTCTCCACTAGTGACAGGATTCCACAATGGAGTACATTTCTTTGTCATAAGTAGGGTACTTATGGATAGCATCTGATAGTGTCTCACTATGATAGGCCACGGGGTGGCCGTGCTGAGTGAGGATGGCACCCACTGCATAGTCTGAAGCATCTGTCTCGATCTAAAAGGGCTGTTGCAGGTCTGGTAGTGAAAGCACTGGGGCTGAGCACAAGAGATGCTTCGGATCATCGAACACTTATTGTTGGGACCGACCCCATGCAAATTTTGCCTTACCACTACCCCTGGTTATTTGACTGAGGACCCATGCAATATGGGAGAATCCCAACACAAACCTATGGTAGAAATTAACAAGGCCCAAGAAGCTCCGGAGATCAGTGAGTGTGGTTGGGGATGGCCAGTCATGGATGACTTGGATCTTGGCTGGATCCACATGTACGCCATGTTGATCAATGATGTAGCCCAGGTAATGGACCCTGCCCATGCCGAAGGAGCATTTTTCCAAGTTGGCATATAGCTTGTGCTGTCGTAGAGTGTGTAGAACCTACTGAATATGTTGCAAGTGTTCGACCCAAGTCTTGCTGTAAATGAGAATGTCATCCATATACACCACTACAAAAGTATTGGTGAATGATCACAGGATATCGTCCATCATCCTCATGAAAGTGGCTGGAGCATTTGTCAAACCAAAGGGCATGACCAACCATTCAAAAAGGCCTTCCTTTGACTTTAAGGTGGTTTTCCATACATCTGTCTGTTCTATTAGGACCTGGTGGTAGCTAGACTTTAGATCAATCTTATTGAAGTATTTGGCCCCCATGAGTTGATCAAGGAGGTTGTCGATTCGGGGAATCGGGTACCGGTTTCTGACTGTGATTTTATTCAGAGCCAGGTAATCAATGCAGAGTCGCCAGGTTCCATCTTTCTTCTGTACCAGCACAATTGAGGTCCCACAAAGTGATGAGCTGGGATGGATGTGCCCCTTGTGGAGTAGTTCTTGGATCTGTCGCTTGATCTCCTCATTTTCTAACAGAGAGCGGTGATAGATTGGCCCATTGGGCAGTGGTGTGTCGAGGGTCAGATCGATGGGGTGCTTGAACTGGCAGTGCAAAGGTACCCCGATAGGTGAGGAGAAGATATCTGAGTATTCTTCCACGACCTTATCTACTTGCTTCTACTGTGTGGAGAGGTCGACCGCAGAGACCCTGGATGTGGCTGTGATTTTTCACTTATTCTGAGAGCGAATCACGAAGAAGACAAACTTCCCCGTCTGAGAGATGACCTTCCTGCATTTCTTATTAGAGATCAAGGAAATATCACTAGGTGGGACTGCCTCGGGTATCCTATACAATTTCCTGTTCAAAGTAATAATAACACTACGAGGCCTAGACTCATATATAGCATGACGTTTCCATAAATAAGGTTGACCCAAAAAAATATCACAAACTTGGAGAGGAGAAACATCACACAATACCTTGTCTTTGAAGGGCTTGATGTCATATGATAGTCGACACTGTTGGTTGACGCATATATCGCTTCCTTGGCAGAGCCATCCAATGGTGTAGGGTTGTGGGTGCGACGTTGTCGGTAGGGCCAGACGCTTTACGACCTCTGCTGAGATGAGGCTCTTATGGCTACTGCTATAAAAAATGAAGTGCAATGGAGTGCCTTTTACCCACATCTGTGAATGGAAGAGGCATTCTCCTTCTTCTGGCTCGTCTGGTTCACCAGGCTGGAGCTTGGTGGTAGCAACGGTGGCACCAGGTTCCGTGTCAATGATCCATCTTCCCCTTTTTGATTCTGTCAAAGTCAGAACCCGCATCTGATTCAGAGGCTTTCACTTCAGCCACCAATGACTGCTTTGAGCAACTGTCAACAGTGTTATGCCAAGGGCTCTTATGGAAGTCGCACCACTTCCCGATATCTTTCTTTGTATTTTCGATGTCCTTCTTTGCTTGTGGCTTGTACTGGTTGTCCTAATATTGTCCATCTTTGCTCTATCCTTTATTCTGTGGATTGGGGCTGCCCCTTACTAGATTTTGTTGTGAGGTGTTCCCAGGACCAAATTGCAGCGTCTTTTGTTTGAGCTTCTGCTCAATTTTGACAACATATCAGTAGGCTGCACCCAAGGATGAGATGTCCAGAAATTACATTTTGGTATGGATGTATCTATACAGAGCATCGTGATACTTGAGCACTAGATGTCACTTTGAATCTTTGATACCCAGCTTGGTGCGCAAGGTATGGAAGATATTTGTGAAATCTAACACTGCTTGGTCTCTTTCTTGCTGTAGTGTGGTCCATTTGGTATACAAGTCGTCATAACTTCTGACATGGTAGTATTGTTACTTAATAACATCCCTGAAGGATTCCCAGGTGGCTATGACTATAAATAACGAGGGTTCCTTTGTTTCCTTTTTCTCACAGAAAGTTTCCCACCAATATTTGACATGGGGAACGGCTTTGAGGAGCGCAAAAGTAATATTTTCTTTATTCGAAAAGTTATGGACAAAAAAATACCCTTCTAGTAGATTCAACCACTTGTCTACAGAATCTGTGTCTATCTGACCTTCAAGTATCAGAATATCAAAGTTTATTTGTACCTTGAAGGGGGCGGTGCTTCCGCTCGAAGAAGATCTGTCGCCTGTTGGTAGCCGCCGAAGGATTTGCGTGAAACTATCCATCATCTCGTTCCTTTGTTGTGTGAGGGATTCCTCAATAAACAATTTGAAAGGATCTCCTATCCATTCATATTTCTTTTCTCCTTCCATGAGAGGTCGCTTGGGTGTGCAAGAGATTTTTTCCTCAAGAGAAACAAGCTCGAGACCCAACTCTTTGTACTCCGACCTCGTTGGGGACATGCATTAAGACGACAAGGAGCAGACCGCTCTGATACCACTGATCCATATTTTATGAGTAGAACAAAATGACTACAGATTATTAGTAGGTGCTTAACACAAAATAACAGAGTTACAGTAAAAATGGTTTTCTATTCAATAAGGAAATAAGCTGAAACTGTAAAATGCAGCAGAAACAAGCTTGTTGGAATGGTGGCGGCTTATCTCTGAGAAGAGATGTGACGGCTGTGCTCATTTGAAAGAAGAAGATTAAAATGAGGCTCTGAAGGCATTTTTACAATAAACAAGAATGCCAAAAACCCTAGACATCCAAAAACCTAACCCTAGGAGATGAAGCGCCAAAAGTCATGTGGGCCCTGTTTGCGTAAGTTAGTACATTAACTTCCCGAGGTCGTAACTTTTGCATACGATATCCATTTTAGGAGTATGAGAGCCCGTTGGAAAGGTATTGTCGAGGAGATTAATTTTGGGGCCTCAATCATGCCTTTGGAATTAATTGAGTTGGGATGATCCTAAAAAACCTTCATTTAGGCCCTCAAAATGGCCCCGGAAGTTAAAACTGCTAAAAATAGTAAATGGACAAAATTGCCAGAAAACTATTTTGAGCCATTTACAAAAGGTGGGTGGCCACCGATATCCATTTGGATCACCACTGCACTTCATCGTTGATAGCAGTAGACAAAAGAACCTCATCTCAACAAAATTCGTCAAGCGCCTGGCCCTGTCGACAAAGCCGCACCCACAACCCTACACCATTAGATGACTCTTCCAAGGAAGCGATCTCTGCGTCAACCAATAGTGTCAAATGTCGTACAACATCAATCCTTTCAAAGATGAGGTATTGTGTGATGTTTCTCCTCTCAAATTTTGTAATGTTATTTTAAGCCAACCTTATTTATGGAAATGTCATGTTGTATATGAGTCTAGGCCTCGTAGTGTTATTATTACTTTGAACAAGAAATTGTACAGGATACCCGAGGCAGTCCCTCCTAGTGCTATTTCCTTGTTCTCTGCCAAGCAATGCAGGAAGGTCATCTCTCAGACCGATAAATTTTTCTTCTTTGTGATTCGCTCTCAGAGTGAGCGAAAGATAGCAGCCACATCCAGGGCCTCCGCGACTGATCTCTCCACAAAACAGAAGCAAGTGGATAAGGTCGTGGAAGAATACTCAGATATATTATCCTCTCCTATGGGGGTAATTCTGCACTTCTAGGTCAAGCATCCCATCGATTTGACCCCAGGCGCACCGCTACCGAATGGGTCAGTCTACCGTCTCTCTCTGTTAGAAAAATAGGAGATCAAGAGGAAGATCCAAGAACTGCTCCACAAGGGGCACATTCATCCCATCTCATCGCCTTGTGGGAGACCAATCATGATGGTGTAGAAGAAAGACCAGACCTGGTGAATCTGCATTGATTACCGGGCCCTAAATAAAATCACAGTCTTAAATTAGTACCCGATTCCCCGAATCGATGACCTCCTTAATTAACTCATGGGGGCCAAATACTTCAGTAATATTGATCTGAAGTCTGGATACCACCAGGTCCCAATAGAATAGATAGATGTATGGAATATCACCTTCAAGTCAAAAGAAGGTCTTTTTGAATGGTTGGTCATGCCCTTTGGTTTGGAGAATGCTCCAACAACTTTTATGAGGATGATGGATGATATCCTATGACCTTTCACCAATAATTTTTTAGTGGTGTATCTGGATGACATCCTCATCTACAACAAGACTTGGGTGGAACACTTGCATCATATTCAACAGGTTTTACACACCCTGCGACAACACAAACTATATGAAAAGTTGGAAAAATGCTCCTTTGGCATGGACATGGTCCATTACTTAGGCTACATCATTGATCAACATGGTGTGCATGTGGATCCAACCAAGATCTAGGTCATCCGTGACTGTCCAGCCCCAACTACACTCACTGAACTTTGAAGCTTCTTGGGCCTCGCTAATTTATATCACAGGTTCGTGTTGGGATTCTCTCATATTGCATGGGCCCTCAACCAAGTAACCAGGGGTGGCGGTAAGGAAATTTTTTTGTGGGGCTTGTCCCAAAAAAAAGCCTTCAATAAATTGAAGAATCATTTGTGCTCATCTCCAGTACTTTCATTACCGTACTTGCAACATCCCTTTGAGATCGAGACAAATGCTCCAGACTATGTTGTGGGCGCCATTCTCACTCAACATGGCCACCCCGTGGCATATCATAGTGAGACACTATCGTATGTTGTCCGTAAGTACCCTACTTATGACAAAGAAATGTACTCCATTGTGCAAGCCTGCGACCAGTGGAGACATTACATTCTTGGGAAGGAGACAATCATCCACACTGATCACAAGCCACTATAGTTCATGTAGACCCAAGGAAAATTGTAGAATGACCGCCATTAGAAGTGGTCCACATACTTACAACAGTTCCACCTCAACATCAAGTATAAAACAGGAAGTACCAACCAAGTTGTTGATTGCCTCAACCTATTGGGCCCTTCATTTTTGGATGAGAAGCTACGCAAGAAGGACTACAGTCCCGGTTTTGGTTTAGCGCGAGTTGCGCAAGATACAAAAGAAGTTGGACAACAAAGAAAGGAAAAGTAAAAGAAATGGGTTGCAAAAAGGACAACGCAACGCCAGCAAGGAAAAAGCAGTTGCAACAGAACAAGAAAGCATGCAAGCTCAAAGCCATAAGACCCTACTTAGTTTATAAATATGGGTTCTCACGATTGTAAAAGGGTTCTTCCCTTGTTGTTCTATCACGTTGTTGATCTTCTTGTTGTTGATATTGTTGATAGGTCAGGTTTGAGTTCTATAAATATAATATGTATACAGTTTGGGTAAATAGAGCTCTGTGACATGGGTTCAGAGCCAGAAGTCTGTAACAAAGCATTACTTTGTATCTCTGAAGTTGTATTTGATAAATATCTAAAGATAATATATAAAGAAGGATCCAAAATTTTGAAATATGTTGCGTCATTCTGTGTTCATGCTTATGCGTTGTATCTTTATAGTACTTCATTATGCTTCATAAGTTCCATATGATTTTTTCGTGTATGAATGATTTTCGCAACCTAAGTAGCTTCAGTTCCTGTGTGTATGAGCTCAGATCTGTTCTGTAGTTGGTTTGTCTTGTGCAAGATCATGGTGAATCTTGAAGGTTATGTGAACCCACCTAAGTATTCTCCTTTCCCTTCCCTATCCTTCTGTCTTGGTTGCGCTTCAGGTGAGACTTCTTCTCTTCGGAGGAGATGAAAATGCCAACGCTCTAGACTACATAGTACCTTTTGTTGGTAACCTGAGAAGGACCCTGGTCTGATCAATTTCGCACCAACAAAATGGTTCTGTTGTCAGGACCTGCATTAAAAGGGAACCTGTAGGGAGGATGCTTCCATGGATTCACATATCTAATATTAACCAATGGCGGGAGAGAAATTGTGATGCCTTCATATGGAAAGAAGCAGAGCTGAGAAGAAAATATGTGAAAGATACTCGGGAGGCAGTTTTTACTCAGAAAGATCGAGCGAGCAGTACGAGATATTCTGGGTTAAGTTCCCGAAAGAACTTTTCCGCTCGATAGATAGGCTCTAAGAATCTCAATAATTCCAAGAACGAGTCAAGAGGACCTGTACTTGGGATACATAAAAGATTGCAACACTTCATCGACTGGATCATCCATTCACGTGAGCGATTGATTTCTGGGTCAGTACCACATTAGAGGGATACATTATTGAGTTTGTAGTTGAGAATCACCAGTTTTTTAAATGAGCAGAAGCAGATTTCAAGAAAGATGAAAGGGGAAGACTGTTGAGAGAAATCCCCCTGTGAATTAAGTTTTCTTGATGGAAGAGGGGATGCTGACTATGTCCCCGACTGATATGGCAATGTAAACACCCTCACTTGGGGTAGGGAGAGTTTGGGGTGGAGTCATGGACTGATAGAGGGGAGAGGCTTCTTTGACAAATGGGGGAAACAACAAGAAATGGACTCAAGAGACGAGCGAGCCTTGAAAAGAGCCGCCATAGTTGAGAAGTGGTGGCGCGGTAAGATAAAGAAAGCAACAAAACAGTCCGAGAAGTTGCAGAAAGAAGTTAGACCAAGAGAAGTAGAGGAAAGACATATGGAAGAGTTGTAGAAGATGAGAAGATAGGAAAGACTGGTCTGTCAAAGATTAAGTGAGAGAGAAGCATAGAGAGAAAGAAGTCCCCAGGAGGGTGGACAAGAAGGAGAAGGTGTAGAAGCAAGGGAGAAATAATCCGACATGGTTCTTGAAGAGGAAAGAGAAGATTAAGCCTTGATGCCAGGAAATATCGGGAATCCGACTGAAGAGACTGCTTCAGAGGAAGAGAACGAGACCCCCCAGAACAAAGAAACCCACCCCGAAGCTAGTGGCACCAGCCCCAAATCACCCATACCCCAAGTTTCTTCTATACAAGTGGTAAATTCAATACTACCTTCTTATGCTAATTCTGTTCCAGTACAATTAGTTAGTCAGTTACAATCGGGAAGTGCGAGTATAAGGAAGATATCAGATCCCTTAGTAGGTCGCAACCAGGACCGTTAGGTTTTATTTTGATAGGAGAAACAAGATCAACAATGGCTGGTCACGTAGGAGGTTCGATTGCTCGATACCCATAATTTTGGGGTAAGGGAGACGAAGATGTTGAGCAACATTGTTTCTTGTGTGAAGCAATCTGGAGGTCTAGAGGGACTCTGGATGTGAATAAGTTGGGTGAGTTTAAGACTACCTTGAGAGGTCGTGCTCTCAAATGGTACATGAAGGTTATTGATCCAGGAGTGCCAGGAATGCAATGTCAAGCATTCACAATTTGACTAGGTATGGACAAGGTTCATAGCAGAGTTTAAGCTACCTCAATCAAAACAACAAGCTATGTCTGAGTTGTGCGAGATTCAACAAAAGGAAGGTGAATCAGCCTGAGAATACAAATAGAAGTTTAAATATGATATAGGGAGGTTAGCGCTTCCAATCCATGAGGAACATCAAAGAGAATGGTATATTTAGGGATTGCTACCTCTGACACAGATACAGTTAATGCAATAATGGAGAGCCACTTTGAGAGATGCCTTGGAACAATCAATGAAGATTGAAGCCATGGAAGGATATCCGGGGAGCCTGAGAGTGACCAGACCCCCAATAGATGCAAATTTGGTGCAACTACAAGGTCAAATATCAACGCTTACAGAAAAGATTCAAGAATTGATGATACCTAGATCGGGACGACCGGGACGACCGCAGGTCTGCTGTAACAAATGTTACATAGGAGGACACCTGGTAAACGAATGTCCACTAATGAGGGGAATGGGACCTCCTCAGAATCCGATGGGACCCTCACCAGGACCCACGGGAGGAGTTGCGCAAGTATATGCGAATTTACCATTCCATAACCCCACCCCATATCATGCTTTTCCAGGGAGCCAAACAACACCAACAGTTGAGTATTGCTAGATTTTCCGAATCCATGGGCATGGGACGAGACAGTGCCCCATTCTCTGAGAATACAACCAGAAGTTTAAATATGATATAGGGAGGTTAGCACATCTAATCCATGAGGAACATCAAAGAGAATGGTATATTTAGGGATTGCTACCTCTTACATGGATACAATTAATGCAACAACGAAGAGCCACTTTGACAAATTCCTTGGAACAATTAATGAAGATTGAAGCCATGGAAGGATATTCGGGGAGCCTGAGAGTGACCAGACCCCCAACAGATGCAAATTTGGTGCAACAACAAGGTCAAATATAAGCTCTTACAGAAAAGATTCAAGAATTGACGATACCTAGACTGGGACGACTGCAGGTCTGGTGTAACAGATGTTACACAGAAGGACATCCGGTAAACGAATATCCACGAATGAAGGGAATGAGACCCCCTCAGAATCCGATGGGACCCTCACCAGGACCCACGGGAGTAGTTGCGCAAGTATCTTTGAATTTACCATTCCATAACCCCACCCCATATCATGCTTTTCCAGGGAGCCAAGCAACACCAACAGTTGAGTATTGCGAGATTTTCCGAATCCATGGGCATGGGCTGAGACAATGCCCCATTATTCAAAAGTATTCAATAGTACCAAGTAATGTACACTATGAGTTTTGTGCATCTACCACACATACTACTAATCAATGTAGAGCATTGGATGCACTTGCAGACAGGTTGGATTGAAAAACATTCATGGGAAATGAAACCCATCAGGTACTAGGAAGAGGTCGAGGAGGTGGAGCCGGAGGAGACTTCAGAGGAGGAAGAACCGGGGGAAGAGGACCAAGAAGATGTTACAACTGTGATGAGCAAGGCCATATGGCTAGAGACTGTCCTCATCCAAGGTGACCATGGTGCTCTCATTGCAGAACCAATGGGCACGCAACTAAAGACTGCCCAAAACTAATTGCAAAATGGGAAGATCAAGTACATCAACGAGGAACTAACCTCATCAGTTCATAAATCATGAGATTTATTAGAGGACAATTTCCCAACCTTAATATCGTCACTCGAGGAGGTGCAAAGACTGGAGCTGATGCTGACAATTTACCTTAGATCCAGAAGGCAACATCGAAGGAAGACAGGTATGATCCTCTGAAAAAAAAGTTGTTCTTTAAAAATTCCATAGAATTATTTCAGAATATCCCTAGCCCTAAGATGCAAGAGAAACCCCCACATCCTATTGTTTACCCTAAGATTGTGCAAGTCCCTGCTTCACCCCCTGCACCCAGAAACCCTGTAGTCACATTGAGACAACCTGAGCAGCCACAAAATGTAGTCAACTTTTGGTTTCAGTTATTTTCTGATATTCTTGGGAATGACCAATTAACAGAAAAGTTGTGCAATGCACTTTACCTAGTTCTAGGGAACGAAGAGCCTACAGAAGCAAGAATAAGGACCGATCTTCCTGAGAAGAGTACTCAAAGAGTGTGGAGAAGGAAAGTATGAACTGGAAAAGAATTCAGACTAGTAGCTCAGCTAGACGAATTTGAGATTAAGGATGTTATGTTAGATCTAGGATATAATGTTAACATGTTGCCTAAAAAGACCCGAGAAGCCTTAGGAAAACCCCAATTGACATATTCCCCAATCCAGCTAAGGATGGCCAACCAATATTGTATTTTCCCAATAGGAAAACTGGAGAATGTGGAAACAGATGTTGCGGGAGTGAAGACTGTAGCTGATTTTGAGGTGAATGAGATCATGGGGGATAAATACCCTTGTCCCGCCCTACTTGGTATTGATTGGACCTATGACAACTATGCAATGATCGACCTAAAGAAAGACACTATTACATTTGAGGCAGATGGAATCAAGGTAGTTCAACCCTTGGATCCGTATGTAGGCCCCATATATACAGAGCCAACATATAACAATATGGAGGGAGAAGACTTGGATAAATTGTACAACGTAACAACAGGAACAAGAGAATATTACATAAATCATACTGCTGGTGGATCAATAAGTTGGAGGAGTATACAGTCAGCGGACGAAGATTTAGAACTAGCATTTGACAGTTAGCAAAAAGTCTCATACGAAAGATTCTCAAGAAGATGAACAACTGTCAGGGAAACTAGATGGGTTGGAATCGAGGTCAGAGGACACCCAGTCTATGATGGTACCTCAGGACTTGAAATTCTTCTGCTCATCATGGAAGAAAAGGTAGTGGAGGATCAAAGGATCCTAGTCCCAGATTTAGCCCTCCAGGACACCCCTTATAGATGGTGGGCCAATCACAAAGACTTACTCAAAAATTGGGCCGATGTGAAGTAAGATATCAAATATAGATTTCAAGATAAGGAGCAGCTGGAATTAGAGATGTAGACAAATTTCCAAGTTGCGCAACTGTTCAACGAAGAGTCTGATCCTTAAAGACATATTGAGAAATGTGTGACACAGTTGCAGGTTGCAGAAATACCACCTCTCTTCTGGGTTCAAGTATTTTCCCACTCACTAGGTCCAATCCTGAAAGCTTGGTTCATGCACGAAGAAACCAAAAGACAGAACAACGACTGACAAACGTTGGCAGATCAATTTTGCAAGGACTTCTCAATTACAGGTAAGTACCCTGAGCTTGAAGTAGTCCTGCAAATAATTAAATAATTTCTTATTACAGACAATAGTAATAAGAAATCAGACCTAGTGGTATGTGAAAAGCATATCCTAGAACTTCAGACTAATCTTCACCTAAACTTAAACAAGAGACATATAGAATTCTATAAGATCGAGAAGGATTTGGAAAGCCTAGATGATTTAGAAGAATTAAGAAACCTAGCCATTAAAGAGACAGAAGGGAAAAGAGAAATCCAGAACATCATACCCAGACAGACTAATGGTTCTTATAATCACCCATTGAAGTTGTGCAAAGTCAATATAGGGACCACAAAGCAACCGAAGATAGCTATAGTGGGAGATTACTGGGATGAAAAAACTAGTCAAGAAATACAGAGTTTGTTGCGGGAATATGAGGATTTGTTCCCAAAGACATTTTCAGAGTTAAAAGGGATCAAAGGAGTTATGGGAGAAATGAAAATTGAATTAAAACCAAGATCAAATCCCATGAGTCATAGACCATATTTCCTTAACCCCAGAGTGAAAGAGAAGGTTAAGAGGGAAATAGACAAGATGTTGGAAGAATGAATTATTTTTGCAGTGGAAGAAGTAGAATGGGTCAGCCCAATAGTCATCCATAGCAATAAAGGTACAAAGGATATTATGGTATGTGTAGACTATAGAAGCCTTAACTCCGCCTGTGTGCATGACCCTTTTCCAACACCTTTTACTGATGAGGTGCTAGAACAGGTTGTGGGGAAAGAGTCTTACTCATTTACAAATGGATTTTCGGGGTATCACCAAGTAAGGATTACTGAGGAGGACAAAAAGAAGACCACATTCATAACAGAATGGGGGTCATTTGCATACAATGTGATGCCATTCAACTTAAAGAACACCCCTGCAGTTTTCTCCAGGATTGTAATAGAAGCTTTCCGAGAATTTATTCACAAGTTTATAGAAGTCTATATGGATGATTGGATGATATATAGCCTGCTCAAGGAACATGTAGCGCTACTATGTATGATCTTTGACAGATGTAGGGAATTGCAGATATCATTGAACCTCAGAAAGTGTATCTTCTGTGTGCCACATGGAAATTTGTTAGGCCACATAGTATGCCGAGAGGGAGTACTGGTAGACCCAGCCAAAGTTGCGATCATTGTGAACATGCCGCCACCTACGAGTGCTAAGAATTTGCACTCCATGTTGGGACACACAGGGTACTACCGCAGGTTTATCAAAAGATATGAAAATATCACTGCACCACTGGAAAATCTACTAAAAAAGGCCGAAGTGTTCCAATGGACCCCAGAATGTGATAAAGCGCTTGAGACCCTAAAGGAGAAGCTCAACACAACACCTATTTTGATATTTCCAAATTGGGAAAACGAATTTCACGTCCACGTAGATGCTTCAGGTATTGCCTTAGGAGCTATCTTAGTGCAACCAGGGGATGGAGCCATGGATCATCCTATCTATTTTGTGAGTAGGAAGTTATCGCAAGCTGAGCGCGACTATACAACGACAGAAAGGGAGGGTTTATCTATGATTTATGCTTTGCAGAAATTTAGACATTATTTCTTAGGTTCTCATTTTAAGTTATTTACTGATCATTATACATTAAAATATCTAGTTAACAAACCTGTGTTGGAAGGGAGAATTTGTAGATGGTTTCTACCATTTCAAGAAGTATCTTTTGAAGTAACCATTAATCCTGGAAGATGTAACGTAGGGCCTGATCACCTGTCTAGATTAGAGTCAGGGGAAAGTGGCAAAGCAGTCGATGATCACCTCCTAGATGCAAACCTATTCCGAGTTGGGGCCATACCAGAATACCTGGAAGACATAGAAATCTTCTTAAGTACAAGAGCCTTCCCATAAACATATTCCACAAACCAGAAACGCCATATGGTAGTTAGATCAACGAACTATCAGTTGATTGCAGGGCAATTGTATAAATTGGGACTCGACAATATCCTCAGGAGATGTGTCTTGGATCATGAAAGACAGGATATACTATGGGAGTGCCACAATGGAGTTGCGGGAGGTCATGTGGGAGGAAAGGCCACTGCATAGAAAGTTCTTCAAGCTGGACTATGGTGGGCCACGCTCTTCAAGGATGCAGAGGCATATGATGGATAATGCGATGTCTGTCAAAGAGTGGGTAAGCCATCACGACGAGATTAATTACCACTTCAACTAGTTCAACCTTTACAAGCATTTGAGAAGTGGGCAGTTGACTTCATTGGGCCAATCAACCCCAACATTCAAAGGCTAGGTACACCATTACTGCAATTGACTACCTTACACGTTGGACTGAGGCAATAATTGTTCAGGATTGTTCGATTGATACTACTGCTAGGATCATTTTTGAAAATATTATCACTCGATTTGGATGTCCTAGGAGTTTGACCAGTGATCAGGGTTATCAGTAGTACTAGAGAAAATATTACAACATAATTATTGATCCAACATCATAAACGTAGCCACTACCACCCGCAAGCCAATGTAATGTTGGCAAATATTGAACAGACAACGAATTCGTGTTGGCAAATATTAAATAGACAACGAATGGTTGTCATTGATGGCAAGTTTGTATCAGACAGGAATCTTGTTGCAACAAGATCGCGATTCAATCGTAGCCATTGAATCAAGAATGAATCTAGACCATTGATTCCAGTCCTTGTCGAAATTTAGAGGATCAAGAGTTGAAGAAGTTATGTAATATCATCCACAGGAATTATGATTTCGTGATATGCGAAATTTCGTTTTGATCGCAGCCATTGAATCGAGAATGAATCTAGACCGTTGATTATAGCTCGTGTCAGAGTTTCACGAATCACGATATCAAGAGGAAAAGAAACAAATGCAACAAGACTTCCGATTTCGCGATATGCGATATCGCGATTCAATCGTAGCCGTTGAAACAAGAGTGAACCTAGACCATTGATCACAGCCTGTTTCGGAGTTTCGTGAATCGTGATATCAAGAGGAAAAGAAACAAATCCAACAAGAATCCCGATTTCACGATATGCGATATCGTGATCCAATCGTAGCTGTTGAAACAAGTTCATATCTGGACCGTTGGTTCAACCCCGTGTCAGAGTTTTCATGAATCACAACTTCAAAAAGAAAAGAAACAAATGCAACAAGAATCCTAATTTCGTGATATGCGATATCGCGATCCAATCGTAGCCATTGAAACAAGTTCATATCTGTATCGTTGGTTCAACTCCATGTCAGAGTTTCGCGAATCGCAATATGGAGAGACAAAAGAAACAAAGCAACTTGAATTACGAATTTGCGATATGCGAAACCGCCTTATGCATAAGGATGTGGTCACAACCCTTGGTCACGGGAAGAGAAGGAGTCAGTCCAGATAAGCTCCATTTCAGAGTTTCGGAGATCGTGACATGAAGTGTCGAGACACTTGGGCATAGGAATGTCGAAATGCCGAAACCCGATTTAAAGGCAAGACTAATAAAGTTCATCCAACGGTGCGGATAAACTTGAATGTAATCAGAGGGTTACTGTTCTCTCTCACAGATTAACTCCTCAGTTACGAATATCTTAAGTGAAATGGACTCATGATTGCGAATTAGTTAGCGTTTCAGTTGCTAGGACAGTTGTGATTGTTTTGCCTAAGGAAATGGGAAGTTGAACCACCGTGTGGGTGTATAAAAGAAAATGAGACAGATTGTGCACAGTTGGCTGTTCCGGATGGAAAATGAACGAAACAGTAAGAAAGGGGATAGGAGAGGACGCGTAGCATGAGATTCAGCAAATGTGCAGAGTGAGATGAAACACAGAGCAGAATGACAGAAAGAGCAGAAGCAGAGCAGAATGACAGAAAGAGTAGAAGCAGAGCAGAATGATGGAAAAAGATGATGCAGAGAAGACCTGCTAAACAGACAGAGGAAGAGAAGAATTGATGAAAAGAAGATAGAAGACCAGATTTATAAAACAAGGAAAGATAGGTAATAGTTGACATATCTGCATAAGTTGTCTATGTATTTATTCTTTCATATTTCAGGGAGGTTGGGAAGTGCTCGGGAGGAATGTTGTCCTCAGAGGTTCAAGTGAGAGCTTGAACATAGGAAGTTGTAGATTCCATCTGGTTGTAGCCAGAGAAACCAGGGTGGCAGGGTGGTGCAAGGGAGAACTAGTGTTCTCTATTATGCAGGTTGGAGCCTGTGTAACTGGAAGTTGGTGCTTCCATCGAGTTGGTGCTGGAAAATATAGGGATTTGGTGCGTCCTTCTAGTGGGTGCTAGAGAAACCAGAGAGTTGGTTCTCTCAAACAAGTTGCATCTTGTAAAACAGAGGTAGCAGCCTCACATTGAGTTGGTGCTCAATTGTAGATGATGTACAGAACTGAAAAGACTGCCTATCATTTCGAAGACGAAGAGGTTTTCTCCCTTTATGGGTTTCCTCATGAAAATCTGTCTCTGTGTATACTTTATGTGTGACTAATGTTCTTTACTTTTACTGTCCATATGCTGTATATTGTTGATGATCACTCGAAGAAACATTAATAATGTTTTAATAGACTTAAAATTGTTTAAGCTAAATAACAACTGATTCACCCCCCCTCTCAGTTGTTTTAGTAATTCCAACAATTGGTATCAGAGCAGGTTCCTTTTTATTCAAAGGTAGATCTGTAAGATTAAACATGACAAGTCACGAAGGGACTTCAGCCTCTAAGCCCCCTCTGTTTGATGGAACAAATTTTGCCTTTTGGAAGATTAGAATGAGAACATACTTAATGGCCTTGGGTGTTGATGTTTGGGATGTAGTAGAGACTGGATATACAAAGCTTGTTGTGCTAGCTACCAAGGATGATAAGTTAGAGTTTAGTTTTAATGCTAAGGGGATGAATGCCATCTTGAATGGAGTTGTTGAAGCTGAGTTTGTGAAGGTGATGCATCTTGATACTGCCAAAGCAATGTGGGATAAACTTATTAGCAGTTATGAAGGAAATGAGAAAGTAAAATATGTCAAACTTTAAACATACAGATTGAAATTTGAAGAACTAAAGATGAATGAAGATGAATGAAGAACTTGTCAATGCCATGAAGGGTCTTGGTGAGAAGTTTGATGATTCACTCTTAGTTTAGAAGATTTTAAGATCTCTGCCTGATAAATTTAATCCAAAAGTCTCTGCAATAGAAGAATTAAATGATCTTAAAACTCTGTCCATTGATCAAATTCTAGGAACTCTAACTGCATATGAAATGAGAATTAA
>ML785640.1:22875-43841 GCA_009831015.1 Picea engelmannii | reverse complement strand
GAAGAAACATTAATAATGTTTTAATAGACTTAAAATTGTTTAAGCTAAATAACAACTGATTCACCCCCCCTCTCAGTTGTTTTAGTAATTCCAACAATTGGTATCAGAGCAGGTTCCTTTTTATTCAAAGGTAGATCTGTAAGCTTAAACATGACAAGTCACGAAGGGACTTCAGCCTCTAAGCCCCCTCTATTTGATGGAACAAATTTTTCCTTTTGGAAGATTAGAATGAGAACATACTTAATGGCCTTGGGTACTGATGTTTGGGATGTAGTAGAGACTGGATATACAAAGCTTGTTGTGCTAGCTACCAAGGATGATAAGTTAGAGTTTAGTTTTAATGCTAAGGGGATGAATGCCATCTTGAATGGAGTTGCTGAAGCTGAGTTTGTGAAGGTGATGCATCTTGATACTACCAAAGCAATGTGGGATAAACTTATTAGCAGTTATGAAGGAAATGAGAAAGTAAAAGATGCCAAACTTCAAACATACATATTGAAATTTGAAGAACTAAAGATGAATGAAGATGAAACAATTAGCAAGTATTTTTTAAGAGTTGAAGAACTTGTCAATGCCATGAAGGGTATTGGTGAGAAGTTTGATGATTCACTCTTAGTTCAGAAGATTTTAAGATCTCTGCCTGATAAATTTAATCCAAAAGTCTCTGCAATAGAACAATTAAATGATCTTAAAACTCTATCCATTGATCAAATTCTAGGAACTCTAACTGCATATGAAATGAGAATTAACAAATATATATCCAGTACTAGAGAAGCTTCTTTTAAAGCAGACAAGAATACTGATTCAGAATTTGATGAAATTGAGGCAAAATTTGTGAGAAGGTTAAAGAAAGGATCAGGAAAATATCAAGGGAAGTTTCCCTTCAAATGCTTTAACTGTGGAAAGATAGGTCATTTTGCATCTGAGTGTCCCCGTAAGAAAAAGGATCGGAACTCTGATGATGAAAAGAAGTACAAATACAAGAAATATAATAAGAAGAAAAGTTTGGTTGCAATAAATGACAATTCCTCAGAAGACACCGATAGTGACTCATCCTGTGAAGATAAGGCAAATGACTTCGTGCTTATGGCCAAAGAGGATTATGATAATAAAAGCACAGGCAGTGATGATAATGATGAAGAAGTTGTGGTTGATTTAGAAGGAGAACTAATCAGTGCACTGGAAGAAATTGATAGACTCAGAACTAAGAACAGAAAGAAAAAACAATTGTTAACACAGTTTGAGAAAGATAGTAAAAAATCTGATGAAGATTTTGCTCTGCTGAAAGTGGAATTAGAAGAGGCAAAGAAGATAGAAGACATACTGAAACAACAATTGTCAGAGAAGAAACTCAGGTGTGAAGCCTTAGAAGAAGAGATAGTAAAAACTAGAAAAGAAATGCAGAAATTTAAAGGATTGTATCATCAAAATCTGCCAAGTATTAAAGCCTCAGAAGAATTAACCTCCATTCTAAATCAGCAAAGAAATTCAAAGTTGAAAGTTGGATTGGGATATGAAGAATGATCAAGTAGTGATCATCCAAGTAATACAGAATCTATCAAGTTTGTCAAATCCTCAAACATTGACAAAAACCACTCTACAGAAACAAAGAAGGAAAATCAGTCTCTAAGAAGAAATGAAAGGAAAAACCCCAGAACAGAATTTGTAGACCATAAAGTTTATCGGCATGAAAGAAATCGACTTCCTCAAAGAAGACAGATTCTTTCAAGGTACAAAGATTTTTTCTATGGTTATTGTTTTTTCTGCTCTAATTTTGGTCACAAAGCTATAAACTGTTTTCTAAGATTTAGATATGAACAATCAAGATACTCAATGAATAACTATATTCCACAACAAAGATTGAGACAACCAAGCAACAAACAACCACATAATATAAATCATGTGATGACTGGCAGAAGGATACAGGTGAGACACAACAACAATTATGACCATAACAATCGTTATGATCCTTTATTCAGTGAACCAGAATGTTACAACTGTCATAATTATGGACATAAGGATGCAGACTGCCGTTTAAAGAACTACAATCCAGACTTGAACCCCACTACTGAAAATGTCAAGGTTTGGAAGAAGAAAGTAGATGACAAGTGTGGACTAGTGCTATCCACCCAAAGGAAAAAAAATCCCTGGTATATTGACAGTGGATGCTCCAAACACATGACTGGAGACAGAAGTAAGTTTCTAACTCTAAGTGATAGCAAATCAGGGAATGCAACTTTTGGAAATGATGCACCAGGAAAGGTAAAAGTTAAAGGAATTGTAAGCTTGAGTAACGGAAAAAGAAAAGCTCAAGATGTGCTGCTTGTAGAAAATTTGAAACATAATCTGCTTAGTGTCAGTCAAGTCTGTGACCAAGGGTGTGAAGTTGTTTTTACCTCTAAAGACTGTAGAATCAAATCTGTGGATTCAGGTAAGCTAGTTG
Organism: Picea engelmannii; assembly: GCA_009831015.1. NCBI lineage: Eukaryota > Viridiplantae > Streptophyta > Pinopsida > Pinales > Pinaceae > Picea > Picea engelmannii. The sequence continues at coordinate 41,398 of ML785640.1, read as the reverse complement.
CAAAAGGTATAAGAACAGAAAACAATGTCTATGTTTTAAAAGAAGAAGAATGCAACTTAAGCAAATATGATGAAAGTTGGTTGTGGCATAGGAGACTTGGTCACCTAAATTTTGATCACATAATCAAACTCAAAAACAATGGGGCAGTAAAAGATCTTTCGAAGATATCAAAGCCATATGACTCTGTTTGTAATCCCTGTCAGATAGGAAAGCTTACTTGCACTCAATTCAAATCGAAAAACTTTCCTTCAACAGAAAAACCTCTTCAGTTAGTACATATGGATCTATGTGGACCGTCAAGGAAAGAAGGTACAGGAAAATAAAATTACTTTATGTTGATTATTGATGACTATTCTAGACTAACTTGGGTTGCCTTTTTGAAAGAAAAATTTGAAGCACTTGAAAAATTCAAAGTGTTTAAGGCTTTGACTGAGAATCAAACAGGAAAAAGGTTAAAGGAAGTAAGGTCTGATAGAGGAGGAGAGTTTAGTTCTGGGAACTTCAAAGAGTTCTGTGATAAACATGGGATCAAAAGAGAGTACACAATTCCAAGGACTCCAGAGAAAAAAAAAGTTGTTGAGAGGCAGAATAGGTCAATACAACAAATGGAAAGATCTATGATGAATGAAAGGAACATACCTCAGACATATTGGGTGGAAGCAATTCATACAACTGTTCATTTCCCTAACAAATCTCATTTCAGACCACACAGTGACATGACCCCTTATGAACTTTGGTTTGGAAGACCTGCTTTAATCAAGCATTTTAAAGTTTTCGGGAGTAAGTGCTATATCAGGAACAATGATGAAAATATAGGCAAATATGATGACCGGGCTGATGAAGGTATATTCTTGGGTTATGCTACAAATAGTAAAGGGTACAAATGCTACAATAAGAGACTGCAAAAACTAGTTGACTTTATATATATAAAAGTTGATGAAGAAATCCCAGTCATAAATGTAAGAAGTACTGAACCAAGAACAAAAGATACTGTTGAAGATGAAGATGAACAGGTCCAAGGATCAGAAAGAGAAGAATCTGGATCAGATGAAGATATGAATATTCAAACCAACACAAATCAGCAGAAAGAAGCAAAATCACCTCTCAGAATTATCAGAAAGAATCTATCTATCTGTCTATTGCAGAATTACAGAAAAGCAATCTATCTATTGCAGAGTTCGAGGTTTAAGGAAATAATTATCAGAAGAATCCTGGATTACATTAAGAAACAACAACCTAGGAAAAGAAATATTTCAGGATACTGCAAGGAAGTCTAACTATTCTATAACAGAGAACATGACCCTATTCCCCAAGCAGGAATCTTCAACACCTGTTTCCGACTATCACACTTTCAGGAACTCATTACTAATCAAAATGATTGACATGTACTTAAGGATAACTATATTATAACAAAGAACATGACCCTATTCCCTAAGCAAGAATCTTCAACACCTGTCTCTAATTATCACACTTTCATGAACTCATTAATAATCAAAATGATTGACATGTACTGAAGGCTAACTATCTCATAACAGAGAACAAGACCCTATTCCCCAAGTAGGAATCTTCAACACCTGTCTCTGATTATCACACTTTCATAAATTCATCAAGCATAATTACCAATCAAAATGATTAACAGTTACCCAAGCATGAATTGTATGGAAACAATGTAACAATCAGTAAAGCAGAGTTTCAGCAAAACAGAGTTCAGTAAAGTAGGGTTTCAGCAAAACATAGTTTAATCAAGGCGTGAACAAAAATAATACTAACACACTATAGAACTAATGGGTGAATCTTGTGGAGAAGGTGGGCCCTCCCTTCTCACAAGATTCCCCAGGAATGAAAGGAACTAAGAAGAAATGCTCAGAATAATCTTTTATTCATCTGTCAATTGTATCATGTTACAATATCCAAAGTGAACATGTACTTCTCTGTAATTCCTTTCTAGCCAAAAAGGATTATCGTTCTAATGATGATTTCCCCTTATTTAAAGAGGAGAATCCTCTCAATACAATTGATAATCAAATTACATGTGCACATACGAATCCTATTCTTAGTCAGATCTAATCTTCTATGCTGGAATAGGATATTTTGATCTCCTGTAGCAAAATGTTATTACAATATTTGGAATGGTGTTGGGTTGAGGTGTAGCTGTTGCGGCCGGTGTAACAGCTTCTTTATTTATCTTTTTGTTACTGTTGTTGTATACTGTTTCAGCATCGCAAATCATGGACTGTTTCAGCAACAGGATTTGCGTTCTGACTATTTCAGCAACATGGTCTCAAGCAATAGCGATGGTTGGTGCTGGATTAAGGTGCGGCTGTTGCGGCCAGTGTAACAGCTCCTTCTTGTTACTACTGTGTGAATTGTTGTTCCAGCATCGCAGATCACAGACTGTTTCAGCAACGGGATTTGCGTGCTATTGACTGTTTCAACAATGGGTCTTCAAGCAACAATAATAATCTGCAGTTTGAACTGTTTCAGCAACTATATGTTTTTGATCGATGGCTAAGTATGAGAGTAATGTAAAATTACATGTAAAACAAATTAAACATATAGCAAAGAGAAGAAACGTTATATACCTTTGGAAATATAGGTTAAGGTGATAATGTAAGATTAAATGTGTGTGGGAAAATGATGTAATGATAGCAAAAAGTATGAACAAAAAGGTACATTATAGGGTCCTAACATCCCCCCCAACTAAAAAGGTTGTATGTCCTCAGGCAACTTCAATCTGAATCAGAATCCGGATACTGACTTTGAGCGTGCAAATTACTTAAGCAGTAGTTGTGGAAAGTACTGTCTGTTGGAGCTCTGAATCCTTGAACGCGTTGTAGCCTTTGCCAAGCTGTTGTTTCAACCTTCTTGAGCAACTTATGATGAACTTGATATTTCTCTGCTGGCATCCACAGAATAGGAAAATGGAACTGATAACCTATCCATCTTTCAACACATTGCTGAACACATTTGATGTAGCTAGGTACCCGGGAGATTGCTGTCTCAATATTGGTAGGACTAAATGGATTGTGTTTCTGCCTTTTCTCAGACGATTGTTGCCAAAACATGTTATTTTCTTGTAGGGCAACAATCTCTATGGATTTAATAAACTGTTGACAATCCTGAAGTACTGTTGTCTGTAGTTGCCGAATATATTGAATCATCCCTGGTTTCTTCAAAAAATGATAATACTCTGCAACAAAGGTGGCAGTGTTCTGTGGTTCTGGCCGTATCCAAAGGAGGCGGTTATCCTCGTTATGCTTGGCAGCTAGGAAGTCATTCTACCATGTAATCTGATTGTTAAGGAAGGAGGTGAGTGCCCGAATCTGGATATCACCGACAAGAGGGTTAAGGTTCAGCTGTCGGTTCTCAGGGATGGCCTCATTATGAAGATATACCTCACATAGGAGGTGCTAATCAATAGTAGAGGATTTTTCAAAAGTTCTAACAAAATCTGTTGGATTTAACACTGCGTGGGGTCTGCCTTCTTTGATTGATTTAATCTGAAAAAATGTAAGTCGTTCTATGAGGAAAATAGAGTAATTGGAGGATGGTTAACTTGCGGCCAACAATTTTTGTGCCAAGTCAAACATCAGGAGAAATTTTCCTTTTAGCTCTTCATTCTGCTTCTTATGGGCACAAGATTCTTGGCGTGTTTGCTCGAAATATTCCCAGTTTGAATAGATGTGGTTTAGCCAAAGTAGTCTGTGCTCCTGCAGGCTTTTGTCCTGTGTAACAACAGACTCTTTTTTCCATTTGTCCATTATTGCCTTCTCATCCCATGGTTGAGTTTGTGTTTCAGCATCGCAAGTGATAGGCTGAGGTAGGGTCTGAGTGGCTCGTTCCAAAAGAGTATGGGTGTTGATCTTGCTAGGAGGGGTAGATTCATCAATAGCCAGTGTTTGTACAGATTTATTAATAAAAACAGGGGCTTTAGATGTAGTAGTTGTTGTAGGCCAGGGTTCATTTTGAATTTTGGAAGGTCCTACTGGTTCTTGTGTAACAACAGGGTTTTCTTCTTTGACTGAAAAAGTCGTAGGTGCAGGGGAAGCTCCAGGCATTAGAATTTGAGTTACTTTGTAGTCTGCTTGATAATAAATGTCCCCACATTTATTGCACATATACTCTCTACACTGATTCTCTTTTGTGTTTTCCTCTGTCATGGTCGCTATGCGAGCTAGGGTATACAATTTAAGTTCCTTGTCGTAGGCTTCCTTTACCATTACTAGCTCTTGCTTGTAGGCTTCTAGTTCAGACCTTAGGAACTCATTTTCTTGTAAGACAGAGGCCATTGTTGGTTCTGGTTGTTGATATTTCATGGGTGTATTAAGAGAGGTGACTGGTTCTTATGTAACAGTCACAGCCACAATAGTTGGTTCTTGTGGAGCAGCTACCGGATCAACAGCTGATTCTTGTGTTTCAGCTTCTTGATGTAGAGAAAGTAGTGTTGCGGCACCCTGGGCATCTGATTCCTGTATTTCGGTAACAACATCAACAGTTGGTTCTTGTGTTTCAGCTGTAGCTGGTTCTTGTGTAACATCTATAGCTGGTTCTTGTGTTTCAGCTACTGGATGAGTAGCTGGTTCTTGTGTTTCAGCTATTGGATGAGTAGCTGGTTCTTGTGTTTGTTAATGTTTATGCCATTATTATAGTTCTTTGCATTTCAATAGATAAGAGCATCATAATAACAATATCACTGAGAAATACACATCCACAAGAGACACAACATTTATCCTGGCAAACCCTCTAGGGGAAGAAAACCCAGCAAAACTTCCTTATCATAAATAGCTTATACAATGTTCAAGAGATAACTCAAACCAATACAGAAAGTCCTCCCCAAGAGATGCGCCACCATTCTTCTCCTCTCTCCAACTTCTAATTGCAGCTTGCCTCATAAGAGAATGAGCAAGTGAAGTGTGTGTAAGAAGTGAGGCGCTAGCCTCTTATTTATATCAATCTGTCATGTGTGAAGAGTCACCATCTGGCAGGGATGACCTCTTACTCTGGGTGGGTAAACCCACCTTTAATTAATTCTGGCCCTTTCATTATAACTGTTGGGGCCGACTTCTTGTTCAACACTTTGTAATTGTCCAATGACCAATCCGCAAAAGGGGATTTGGTCCTTATACAATTACCGACATGATTAATCCTCAATGGGGATTAATCTAATAACAATAATAATAATAATGACATGATTAATCCTCAATGGGGATTTAATCCAATAATAATAATGACATTATTAATCAACAATGGGGATTTAATCTAATAACAAAATAATAATAAGAATGCCCTTCGCAGTTACATTATTTCAACACTCCCCCTTAACAAGAAGGATATTCTTCATCAGCATTAGGTGAGAGAGGTCTGCATCATCGGTGGCATCTGGAGGACAGTATCGTCAATATCATCTTAAAAAATTGTCTAGCACATTTACGAGTCATCGAAAGTTTTCTTCATCAGTAGCATCATCATTCTCAAAAGAATGCTATCATCATTTGCATCAAATATGTATCAGAAAAAATGATACCTCATCACAGCACTAGGCTATCACATCACAGTACTACACTAGCTCAATGTCACGGTGATTAAGTTGGTAGATTAGTGTTAGTCACATCTTGCTTTACATCTAACAACTAGGTCAGAAGCAAGTAATATCATCATCTCGCTTTACGTCTAACAACTAGGTCAGAAGCGAGGAATCAAAACGTCATGCTTTACATCTAACAACTAGGTCAGAAGCATGACTCATCTTGCTTTACGTCTAACAACTAGGCCAGAAGCAAGGAACACATCAACATCTTGCTTTACGTCTAACAACGAGGTCAGAAGCGAGGAATCATCGACGTTATGCTTTACGTCTAACAACTAGGTCAAAAGCATAACTCATCTTTCTTTACATCTAACAATGAGGTCAGAAGCAAGGAACACACGACGTCATGCTTTACGTCTAACAACGAGGTCAGAAGCATGACTCATCTTTCTTTATGTCTAACAGTGAGGTCAGAAGCAAGGGACCAGTGGCGTTATGCTTTACGTCTAACAACTAGGTCAGAAGCATAACTCATCTTGCTTTACGTCTAACAACGAGGTCAGAAGCAAGGATCACACAACATCATGCTTTACGTCTAACAACGAGTTTAGAAGCATGAATCATCTTGCTTTACGTCTAACAACAAGGTCAAAAGAAAGGAATACATCTACTCCCCCTTTCAGGGAAGGTCCTTTCAGACAATACCAAGCTTATCTCAAAAGTATTCAAACTTTACACGAGATAGAGGCTTAGTCATCACATCAGCAACCTATTCATCCATGCTAATATACTGGAGCTTCAAGGCTCCTCTCTGTACCATGTCGCGGATGAAATGATAGAGGATCTCTATGTGCTTCGACCTATCATGGAACACAGGATTCTCTATCATTTTAATACAACTTTGATTGTCACATAGAATCGTGGTTGCTCTCATCTCCAAATCAAATAGGCCTGTCAACAACTTTCGAAGCCATATAGCTTCGCAACTAGCAGAACATGCGGCAATGTACTCTGCTTCCGCTGTGCTGAGAGAAATACTGGATTTCTTCCTACTTTTCCACGAGATCATATCTGATCCCAAACTGAAACAACATCCGGAAGTGCTTTTTCTGTCAGCAACGCTTCCTGCCCAATATGCATCAGTATATCCACTCAGTGCGAAGTCATGATCTCCATCATAGCTGAGACCATAATCCACTGTACCCTTAAGGTACCTCATCACATGTTTTGCAGCCACTAGATGAACATGTCTGGGCTCTACCAGAAACTGACTCAAGGTGTTCACTGCAAAATAGATGTCTGGTTTGGTGTTCGTCAGGTACATCAGCGATCCAATAATTTGTCTGTACAGAGTGGCATCTATCAAATCTGATGAAGTATCGACCAGCAGCTTCAGCTTCGCTTCCATGGGTGTATTCATGGACTTGCATTCTAGGATGTCGAATCTCTTTAAGATTTCAACTGTGTACTTCCCTTGGTTAAGGAATATTCTTTCCGGACTTTTCCATACCTCAATACCTAAGAAGTAATGCATTTGGCCAAGGTATTTCATTTCAAATTCAGCGGCAAGTCTCTGTTTACATTCAGCGATGAGATTTTCTTCTCCAGTTAAGAATAAGTCATCCACACACAGTAATAGTATTACTGGTTCATTCTCCATGATCTTGAAGTAGATATTTGAATCTGCTTTACTCTTGGTAAAGCCCAAGCTNACGGCCATACCAAGCTCTGGGAGCTTGCTTCAATCCGTATAAGGCTTTCTTCAATCGACAGACATGAGACTTCCTGTTTTCAACCTCAAATCCTTAGGGTTGCTATATATACACTTCCTCTTCAATGATACCATTTAGAAAAGATGTATTCACATCCATCTGGTGCAGCTTCCATTTCATCTTGGCAGCAAGAGCTATAATGGTTCTAATCGAAGTGTATCTGAACACAGGAGCAAATGTCTCTTCGTAGTCAATTCCTTCCTTCTGGGAAAAGCCACGAGTGACAAATCTTGCTTTATATTTCTCAATACTTCCATCAGCAACATGTTTTATCTTGAAGAGCCATTTTGATGATACCATATCCTTACCTTTTGGTATGGGAACAATTTCCCATACATCATTCTTTATTATGGATTGGTATTCCTCTGTCATGGAATCTGCCCATTCCTTCTTCTGGATGGCCTCTTCAAAACATGTGGGTTCCTCATCAAGTAGATTGCACATCAAATCCATGTAACTGGAGAATGGCTTTGATTTCTTCACCTGTCTTGTGGTTCCTTCTGGAACACCATACTTCTCTCCATCTCGAATAAGCTCTCTTGCCCAAGCAGGCTTTCTTTTATGGGAGAAGGTCATCTGAGGAGGTTCTTGAACTTCGGTTATATCATGATCTTCAAGAGTATCCTCATCAAGGGAAGCTATAACTTCCCTTACAGGTTCTGTAGCTCTGGGAACTTCCCTCACAGATTTTGTCGTCCTGGGATTTATAGGTTCCTCTTCATATACCTCTTCAAGCTGGCATCTTCTCAATTTCTTAAGTGCAGCTTCTTCATCAAAGGTCACGTCCCTGCTGATCTCAATATGGTGGTGACCAGGTATGTAGATTCTGAAGGCCTTGGATACCTCACAATATCCCACAAATATTCCCTTCTTTTCAGAGGGCTTCAGTTTGTTTCTTTTCTCTTTCGGTATATGAATAAACACTGGACAACCAAATATTTTGAGATGGCTTACCTCTGGCTTCTTTCCGGTGAACATTTCTTATGGGGTACTGAACCCAAGTGCATTATGGGATAGTTTGTTCTGCACATAAACAACTGCCATAGCTGCTTCTGCCCATAAGCACATAGGAAGATCTTGATCGCGAATCATGGTCTTCACAGCTTCCATAATCGTTCTGTTCTTCCTTTCAGCTACCCCGTTTTGTTGGGGATTGTAGGGAGTAGTTAGTTCCCTCTTGATCCCGACATCTCTGCAGAATCTTATGAACTCCTTCGAGGTATATTCTCCTCCATTATCTGACCTGAGTATCTTGATCTTTCTTTCGAAAAGATTCTCTATCAAGGCATGAATTCCTTGAATTTACTGAATACTTCATCTTTAGATTTTAAGAAATATATCTAGGTCTTACGAGAATAATCATCAATAAATGATACATAGTATACATACCCGCTAATGGAGGATGATGGCATTGGGCCACACACGTTTGAATGGATGAGTTCCAATGCTCCTTCTGCTTTGTTGTCCCTCTTTGGAAAGGGGTTCTTGATGTTCTTCCCTTGCGCACATCCATTGCATATACCTTCCTGATCAAACTTGAGTTCTGGTAAACCTGTGTCAGCTTTGCATATGTAAGGTAGCGCCTTGTAGTTGATGTGGTCCAATCTTCTGTGCCAAAGTTCACATGAGTTCTCGATGGCATGGGTCATAGCAGTTTCTGGGTGACCCTTCAGCTTATATAAACCATTTTCTTCACTTCCGATGACGATTGCTTCATTTAAGGTTTCTCCCTTAGTCCACATAAGAACTTCTCCATCTATGAAGGCTACTCTATAGCCTTTCTTGTCTAAAGATGATATGGAGAGTAAGTTCTTCTTTAGGCTCGGTACATAGAGTATGTCCTTCATTGTTATTGAGTTTTCTGAATCAAGCTTGTAGTTTGATTCTCCTATTCCCTTGATTGGATATTGATAATCATCTCCAAGAGTTACTTTCTGAGAGAACTTCTTTTCTGAAATACAAGAGAGAGTATTTTTCTTACCCGTCATATGCTTTGATGCACCGCTATCAATGAGCCATGTGTCTTCTCCAGGTGATACAGATCCTGAGAGAGCTGAGATTAAGACATGGTCCTTGATCATCTTCATAGGTGGTTCTTCATCATCGGCAATGTGAGCATGTTGCCTTTTGTGCTTCCTCTTGTATTCTTCTCTTCTGACTGGACAATTGTTTTCCTTGTGTCCCATCTTATCACAATGATAGCATTGTATAGATGAGAGATCTCGTCCCTTGCGTTGTCCTTTCTTCTGAAAATTTCTTGAATGAGATTCTTGATTGTTGAACTTGTTTGATGATTATGATTCTTGATGAGATTCCCTTTTGAAGTAGGGTTTCTTCCTTCCTCCTTTTGTATGAGTAGCTAGTGCTTGATCATCGTCCCTTGCTAGTAGTGCTTCACGGTTGGTTACCCTTGTCTCTTCTTGGGTGCATTCTTCCCATAGGCTTTCAAACTGTAGCTTCTCCTTTCTGCCACATACTAACTGGATGAAGGCATCCCAAGGTATTGTGAGACCATTTAGGGCGGTCATTACAAATTCGTCTTCATCGATGGTGTCTCCAATTGCTTTCAACTGTTCTTTTATCTCGAAAATTCAGGAGAAGTATTCTTGAATCATTTCTCCTTTCTGCATCTTGATATTCTTCAACTGAGTTCTGAGATTCATCTTTCGATTGATGTTATTTCTTTCATATAGTTTGCTTAGAGCATCAAACATTTCCTTTGGAGTTTTCTTTGACGATACATACGGGATCAGGTGGTCTTTGATTGAATCTACGGTGATTCTCTGAGCCCTGATTGAGTCCTTCTGATGCTTCACTTTCTCTACGGCATCTTCAGGTTCCTCCACTTCTTCTTTGATAAATCTTGATAGGTCATTATCTGCAAGGATCAGACCGATCCTATACTTCTAGACACAGAAGTTGTCTATGTCTTCTAATTTCTCAACAAGCTTTGTGCTTGCAGACATCTTGTACTTTCGGCAACAAAAATAACCAAAATTTGAAAATGCTCGAAATCAAGTTTTGACCTTATCAGGAGGTGCGCTTGGCTGAGGCGAGTAGCCTGGTGTCCTCAGATCTGAGAAAATCCAAATTTTACCCCGTCAAATCTGATCTGCAGATTTCTGGACTGGTGCTTCCGGTACTTCTGGTACTCTGGTACTTCTGGTATTGGTTTTCTGGTACTTCTGGTACTTTTGTGAAACTAGGGTTTCAATTACTGGGAGACCCAGCCACAGGAAAGGTGCACTCTAGGTGCCAAATTGATCCTTGGGGGAGGGCGCAACTTTCTAGGGTGTTAGGGAGCTGAAAATACTCACTTTTTCAAAACCCTAATTTTGGGGTACGGTAACAGTGACGTTTTTCCTCTTGCAGATTGTGCTTCCTTCAGGTTGGATATGATACCATGTTAATGTTTATGCAATTATTATAGTTCTTTTCATTTCAATAGATAAGAGCATCATAAGAACAAGATCAATAAGAAATACACATCCACAAGAGACACAACATTTATCCTGGGAAACCCTCTAGGGGAAGAAAACCCAACAAAACTTCCTTATCATAAATAGCTTATACAATGTTCAAGAGATAACTCAAACCAATACAGAAAGTCCTCCCCTAGATATGCGCCACCCTTCTTATCCTCTCTCCAACTTCTAATTGCAGCTTGCCTCATAAGAGAATGAGCAAGTGAAGTGTGTGTAAGAAGTGAGGCACTAGCCTCTTATTTATATCAATCTGTCATGTGTGAAGAGTCACCATCTGGCAGGGCCGACCTCTTACTCTGGGTGGGTAAACCCACCTTTAATTAATTCTGGCCCTTTCATTATAATTTTTGGGGCCGACTTCTTGTTCAGCACTTTGTAATTGTCCAATGACCAATCCGCAAAAGGGGATTTGGTCCTTATACAATTGCCGACATGATTAATCCTCAATGGGGATTAATGTAATAACAATAATAATAATAATGACATGATTAATCCTCAATGGGGATTTAATCCAATAATAATAATGACATGATTAATCCACAATGGGGATTTAATCCAATAACAAAATAATAATAAGAATGCCCTTCGCAGTTACATTATTTCAACAGTGTTTCAGCTACTGGGTGAGTAGCTGGTTCTTGTGTTTCAGTTACTTGATTTAAAGAGGATGATGTCGCAGTACATTGGGCCTATGGTTCTTGTGTTTCAGTGCCCATGGGTGGAATAGGTAAAAATTCCAGAATTTGGGAGGGTAGAGGTGTACGGGCTTTTAGAAAGATGGGTTGGGGGTTTAGGGCAGTGGCAGTAGTGGTTGCTCTTGTTGAGGGCCTCATTCGTTTTTTTTGTAAAAAGGAGGGAAAAGGAGGAATTTGCTTCTTTCTTTTGCATGTGGGTTTTTCCTCAGTGATGGGGCAGGGAGAGTTATCTAGTTCAAAATCATCGCTAAGGATATGAATAGTAGGAGTAGATGATTCTGGTAAGTTTTGGGGTGGGCTTGGTATGGTAGGAGGGTTAATTGGATCAATTAGGTTTGCAGGCGGATTGTTAGGTATTTACGGAGGGTCTGGAAGGTTTTGTGGTTGTTGTTCCTGAAGATTTTCAGGATGTTCAACAGCTTCTTGAGGGTCTATGGGTGGGTTGTTTAGGGGAGGGTTTTTTTGGGAAAAACCCTTTTGGATGAGTATTTGAGAGAGATGGTGATGGGTGAGGGAAAGGGCGGGATTTTTAGCCTTTTTACAATAATGCGACATTTCTAAGACATCTGAGAAGATAGTAGGGAATACTCACCAATCTAGCATGTCGTAAATGAGACAACAAGACAAAATCGTACTGGTAGACTACCTGGTATCGGCCTTCACAGGTGAGGTAGTGATTGACAAACTCTGTAACTTTCGGCCAAGGAGGCGACAACGAGCTAAGTCGAACACCCCGACCTTTATGCTCAATTTATTCTCCTGGAAAGAGAAAATCTTGCTGGGCATTAAGGATAATGTGTTTGCAGCTGAACCAACGTATGCCAGTGACAGGGAGACTTGAAATCTGTGCTATATCATCCTCTGTGACTAGAATCCGAACCCCTTGAACAATGGAATAATATTCTTGAATATTTCGAGGAAATTGAAGAACCTGTTGTTGATCAAATCCCTGGAGCCTCTGAAAATAACCCAGCCAGCCTACCTGTAGAAACATTTGATAGAATTCTGGATATAATTCTAATAGGGCTGTCGTGGCGGGTTCATGTCATATAACAGGGCCTCCCATAGCTAACAGCGTAGTAAAATGCACAGTCAGAAAGTCAACTAACTGCTTCTGAACAGAGTAAGTTTTGCGGGTGAAGGCATGCAAATGGTGGTGAAAACAAACAAAATGAAGGGTAAAAAGGAATGACGGTAGTCGGTTTGTGTGAAATGATGGCATAAGATTTCGATATATATATATATATATATATATATATATATATATATATATATATATATATATATATATATATATATATATTTTTATTTTTTTTCCCAAGTAGGGCTAAAATAATAATTTTAAGTGAATGATAATAATGCATCGGGATCTTCTCATTAGCCATAGTTCAATTGTATTTACATATAAAGTTTACATACCTCATCTTTACCTTTGATTCGTACTTCAAAAAAATATATAGTGACTGTCCATAATAGTTCTGTAGTGACCATGGGAGAGACTTTGGATTTATTAGAGAAATTGTATCAAGGGTTTGTTTAATTATGAGAGAGGGTCGTGGAAGGACAAAATGTAGGATGAGAGTGAAAGAGATGAAGTAGATGTTTTTATTGACAGGGAATGCTGAAAAAGTGGTGTTTCAGCAATAGGAAAAGAATAGAAAAATGTTTGTTGAAGAGTGATGTTTTAACAATGGAAAATACTGCTGAAGAAATGGTGTTTCAGCAGTGGTGAAATGTTGTTGAGTAGTGGTGTTTCAGCAATGGGGAAAAGAGCGAAATATTGTTGAACAGTGGGGTTTCAGCAATGGGGAAGATGGGAAAAATGAGGAAAAATGTTGCTGGAAAGTGATGTTTCGACAATGGGGAAAAGGGCGAAATATTGATGAACAGTGGTGTTTCAGCAATGGGGGAAAAGGACGAAATATTGTTGAACAATGGTGTTTCAGCAATGGGGGAAAAGGGCAAAAAATGAGGAAAATGTTGCTGGAAAGTGATGAAGAAAGAGGGAGTAGCGCTTCACAAAATGAAGCTTGGATCTTCTGGAAGTAAGATCGTCCTTTCTTGGTAGGCCTTTTCTCTGATCGAGAATCTGCAAAATAATCAATTGTAACATGCCATTCCTTGATAGGGATTATTAGTAAAAGAAATGTAATCTAATACTAAAGGAATTAAATTCAGAAGAATTAATTGCAATGAGGAGTAGGAGGCCCCTCTAAAAAGAGATAATGTGAGTCTGCTACACATGTGGCCTTAAAATCTTCTTTGGAAATGGGGCACTGGTACATATGGAGTCGATGACCATTCACTAATAACGGTGTTTTAGAGTCATCAATTGTGAGGAGCCTTACTGTTCCATTGGGGAAAACAGTGTCCACTTCATAAGGTCCAAGCCATCTTGTATGTAGTTTCCATTGAAATTCTTTAAACCGAGAATCATACAGTAAAGCCCAATTACCTTTTTGGAATTGCTTATGCTTGATGGTTTTGTCATGCCATTTTTATCTTTGTTGTTGAATCATAGTTGTCTGATGAATGACATCTAGTCTTTTTTCATCCAATTCATTAAGCTGCTACAACCTGGTTGTTTGTGCATCGGTCAAATCAAGGTTGACAACTAAAGCAGTCCTTAAGGTTTTGATTTCAAATTCCACTGGAAAGACGACACTTTTTCCATAAACTAATTCATAGGGAGAGAATCCTGTAGTATTTCTCCAGGTAGTTCTGTAAGCCCATAATGATTTAGGGAGCCTGTGAGACCAATCCTTTCTGTTTTCCTTCACTGTTTTTGTGAGAATGGCTTCTATTACTTTATTTTTGCTTTCCACCTGTCCATTGGCTTGGGGGTGGTATGGTGTAGTCATTCTATGATTTATATGATATTTTTGAAGGGTAGCTTTAAAACCGTGAGAAGTGAAAGGAGGTCCTCCATTTGTAACTAATTCTCTAGGCACTCCAAATCTGATAAAGATGTATTCAAATAGAAAATCTAGAACCGCTTCTTCAGTAGCTTTATGGAGTGCTTTAGCTTCCACCCATTTGGTCATATAATCTGTGCAAACCACTATATAAACTTTTTGATTAGATGGAGGGTTAATGGGTCCTACAAATTCTAAGGCCCATCTTTCAAATGGTTCGAGTACTACCTGGGGATTTAATGACATTTCATCTCTATGATTAGGTTGACCCATTCTTTGACAACTATCACATGCCCGAACATATTTCCTTGCATCTTTAAAAAGTGAGGGTCAATAATACCCCATCCTAAATTTTTTATGTGCTGTTCTCTTATCAGCAAAATGCCCTCCATAAGGGCCATCATGACAAGCTTTTAGTAAATCATAAACCTCATCTTCTCTAATGCACCTTCGGATTTCTTGATCAAGTCCTGTGTGGAAAAGACACCTACTTATCCAGCTATACCGAGCACTTTGTTGAATGATTCTTCTTCTCTCTCGGTGGGATAGGTGTGGTGGTAACTTCCCTGCAACCAAGTAGTTAGCGATGTCTGCATACCATGGTGAGTGAGTAGATACTGAAAATAGATATTCATCAGGAAAGGAATCATCTACTGGGGTATTATCATCAGGTGTTAACCGAGAAAGGAAATCAGCAACTACATTTTCTTTTCCTGGTCTATCTATAATTGTAATATCAAATTCTTGTAATAATAGTAACCATCTGGTGACTCGAGCATTTGTGACAGGTTTGTTCATTAAATATTTGACAACTGAGTGATCAGTGTGGACAAGAGTAGAGTAGCCAGTGATATAATGTCGAAATTTATTAATAGCATCGATAAGTGCTAAGAATTCCTTTTCGGTAACTGTATGGTTAAGTTCAGCAAGAGTCATATTCTTGCTAATGAAGTAAATAGCATAAGGGAGATGATTTTCTTCCTGTCCCAAGACAACTACTATTGCAGTATCTGAAGCATCAGAGGATATATGAAAGGGAAGTGTCCAATCAGGTCCTCTTAGAATAGGAGTTGTAGATAACTAATGTTTGAGTGTATTAAATGCTTCCTGGCAAGGATTAGTCCACTTGAATTCAACATTTTTCATAAGTAACACAAACAGAGGAGAAGCTATTTTGGAAATTGTTTTGATAAATATTCTGTAGTATCCAGCATGTCCTAGGAAACTTCTCACCTCTGTTTTGGTTTTGGGAATAGGAAGGTTTTTAATGACTTGTATCTTGGATGGATCCACCTGGATTCCTTGAGATGAAATAAAATGTCCAAGCACTACTCCTTCACTCATCATCATATGACATTTTTATGTGCTTAAGGAGAGGTGGGCTTATATACATCGTTTAAGTACTTTCTCAAGGTTTTGTAGTGCTTCCTCAAAAGAGACACTATAAGGGGTAAAATCATCCATAAAAATTTCCATAGTGTCATTAATCATATCAAAAAAGATTCATATAACTACTCTTTGAAAGGTTGTTGGTGCATTACATAGTCCAAATGGGAGGACTCTATAAGAAAAAATTCCCCATGGGCTAGTAAAAGTGGTCTTATCTTGGTCTTGGGGTGCAATTTTGATCTGATTATACCCACTGAAACCATCTAAAAAGGAGAAAAATTTCTTCCCTGACAAACTATATAACACCTGATCAATGAATGGTAACATAAAGTGATCTTTTTGAGTGGCTTTATTTAAGGCTCAATAGTCTACACATACTCTCCATTTCCCATTTTTCTTAGGAACTATTACCAATGGGGAAACCCATTCGCTGTCCGATATAGGATATATAAACCCTGCATTAAGCAATTTTTTAAGTTCCTCCTTAAGAATTTATCTTAAATTAGGGTTCATTCGCCGTTGAGATTGGCAGATCAGTCGACAATCTTCCTTGATATAGATACGATGAGTACATAATTCGGGAGAGATTCCTTTCATATCTTTATAGTCCCATGTGAATGCTTCCTTATGTTCAAGAAGTAACTTCATAAATTGTTGTGTTTCAACATCTGTCAGGTTGGGGTTTATGTTCAGTGTTTTGCCAGGTTCAATTTCTACTGGTATACTTTTAGAAGAGATGGTGGCTGATGTTTGAGGTGGGTTTTCAGAGTTAAGGTTTTCCTGGTTATCTGACTCCAAAAGTGCAGTTAGTTGGTTATGAGTTTCTGGAGTCACGGAGGAAGGTTCACAAATAAAATTATTAATTACTTCATCCTCAGTGGCATCTTTAAGGCTTAAGGGTTGTCCAATAGTCAAGATAGGTTGAGTAGTTTGATCATCAAAGTCCACCCATAAAGAATTGTCATTATTAATCAAGGGTGTAGCATGAGGGTAGAGGGTAAGCTATTTAGTCTCATATCCGTTGGAAATTGTCATTGAACCAGATCTACAGCTGATAAAAGCATATGCTATGGCTAGTCAAGGCCTGCCCAAAATTAGAGGGTGGCCCCCCAACTTTGTTTTAGGTTGTAATACCACAAAGTCAGCTGGATAATTCCAGGATTCAACTGAGATGATTAGGTCTTCAATGACACCTTCCGGTTTGATTGTAGAACGGTCAACTAATTCTAGAATGGTTGGGGTATCTTTGATTTCATTCTTCAGTTGTAACAGTTGTGAGGTTTCAAGAGTCATAATATTGATAGCAGTGCCTAAGTCTACCAGGACTCGAGGAATTATTGTTTTTCCAATTTGCACTGAGACGGTAGGATGGACGGGATCACCATATTTAACTGGGGGAACTTTACCCGACATTAGTGCAGACAAATCACCCATGACATGAATTGTGAGGGGATCTTTAGTTTTCCTACCGGGTTTCTTAATACAAATGTGTCGCATAGTTCTGGCATAAATTGGTACGTCTCTCAGTGCTTGTAATAGTAGAATTTTGACATAAAGATTTTATAATTCCCCTAGAAGATTGAAAGCAGGTGGCTCAGGCGTTTTAGTCAAAGCTAAACGCTCAGGGAATGGTGGTTTTGTTGTTTTAGCAGTAGTGTTGGAGGATGATTGTACCTCTTCAGGTACATCGTGCTTTTTTATTTCTTCTTTAGAAGAGGTAACATCATCAATCATAGGTTCTACTATTTTCCCAGATTGTAAATGAATATCATTGCATTGTGCAGGGAAAAGAGAAAGTATAGGCTGGTTTTGAATATCAATGCACTTCACAACCTTATTATTGGGGTTAGGGTTAGGTTGTACAGGTAGTTAGGGCCTCATCATTTGATTGTTCGGTGGAGTACCTGATGGTAAAGAGAGTGGTTGCAGAAGTTGTGATTGAGGTAATTGATTTGGGAATGGGGGTTGTTGACCTCTACAATTTGGATTCCATTGGTTAAGGTAAGGTTTTTGTTGTGGAGGCCAAGGAGTCCACATTGCTGGATCTACAAAGGGAGGGTTAGTTTGTTGCATGGGTGGGTAATTCATTTGATTGAGGGGTGGGTATTGCATTTGATTATAGGGAGGGTAATTTGCTTGATTAAAAAAAAGATAGTTATTCCAACGATTAGAAGATGTAAATGACATATTAGGATTCATACCTTGTCCCCATGGCTGCCATTGCTTTCTCTGTGTCAACAGATAGACAACTTCATCTTCTTCATCAGTTGGTTGTAATGCTGCCTTGATTCCTGGTAAAGAAGGGAATTGTTGAGTTTCATGATCCTTATCACAAATGGTGCAGATTGGATTTTTGTCCAATGGGCATTCCCTTCGTGGGTTCTTATCTCTGCATTTGGAACAAAAGATGGACAGAGCTGCTTCTGCTTCGGCTTGTTTCTTTTGAATCTGCAAGGTATCAATTTGTGAAGCAAAAGAGCTTAGCATTTCAGTTTTAAAACCCTCAAGTAAATTACCTATTTCGGCTCTTGTTGCTATTTCGGCTCTTGTTGAAAATGTGGTATCCCTGCTGTTTGATCTATTCCTTGCAGCTTCTCTTGAACATCTTTTACATAGGTTAACAATTTCATCATATGATTCTTTAGATATGTCCCATTTTCCAAGCATATTCAACATATCTAGACAGTCATCCCTTACTCCTTTTAGTAATATTGTTTTAAGAATATCTTTACTTACATCG
>ML785640.1:0-22822 GCA_009831015.1 Picea engelmannii | reverse complement strand
ATTTTCATCCTCTTTCTGTATCATCTTGAATAGTTCCTCTCTTTTTTCTCTTGTTCGGCAATAGTCTTGGTATTTATGCAGGAATTTTTGTTTCATCTGATCCCATGTTGTGATTACATGACCTCCAAGACTCATGAACCATCTTAATGCATTTCCTTTGAATGTTGCTGGAAATAGCTTCAATTTTTGAGCATTGGAAATGTAATCATAACTTCTGCATAATATGTCAAACTCGAAAAGGAATTCATCAGGTTCTTCTGAAGATAAACCATGAAAGTTAGGTAAAGCTGAGAGTGGAATATTCTTCATGGGAGCTACTCCTCTAGGAATATCACCAATAGGAAATCCTAAGGTGGAAAAAGAATTTTCATCATTTACCTCTCATTCAGGACCTGCCTGTTCTTCATGATGCAGTTTTTCATTATACTCATCCATGGTTTCTTCTGTTTGTTCCCCTACTGCACTTGCTCGATCCTCAATGTTTTCTGTCGGTTTCTCAACTGTCTCAAGACTCCAAATCTCTTTCCCCATTTCAAAGTTTTCTTGAAAGGAAGGTTGAGATTTTTGTTTTCGAGAGCTTGGTCGTTGAGGAGCAACAGATTCAGGTTTTGATATAATCTCGTCAATAAAAGTCTTTCTTCCTCCCCTTCCTCTGCCCCTGCCACCTGTAGGGTTAGTTTCTTTGGGGTCTCCGCGTCCTCTCATGCAATCAGTATATCTGAAAGAACATAAGTTCTTTTGAAATCTATAATTTCCTTCCCCGACAACGACGCCAAAATGTTGGTCACTGTAATTGCTTATTAACTAAACAATCAAGTGTTACATAAATTGTCAACCCAGGGAAGTCTGTTTATTTCAAAGGCAATCACACACAGTATATGCTCAATCTCAAAAGAAATCTATAGTTGTAGTAAAAGTACATTAATCACACCTTGCCTTGAATAGACTGAAGTTCTACTTTGAATTACAGAAAAAAAATCTATCTATGGCAGAGTTCGAGGTTTAAGGAAATAATTATCAGAAGAATCCTGGATTATATTAAGAAACAACAACCTAGGAAAAAAAAAATTCAGGATACTGCAAGGAAGACTAACTATTCTGTAACAGAGAACATGACCCTATTCCCCAAGCAGGAATCTTTAGCACCTGTTTCCGACTATCACACTTTCATGAACTCATTACTAATCAAAATGATTGACATTTACTGAAGGCTAACTATCTTATAATAGAGAACATGACCCTATTCCCTAAGCAGGAATCTTCATCACCTGTCTCTAATTATCACACTTTCATGAACTCATTACTAATCAAAATGATTGACATGTACTGAAGGCTAACTATCTCATAACAGAGAACAAGACCCCATTCCCCAAGCAGGAATATTCAGCACCTGTCTCTGATTATCACACTTTCATAAATTCATCAAGAAGAATTACCAATCAGAATGATTAACAGTTACCCAAGCATGAATTGTATGGAAACAATGTAACAATCACTAAAGCAGAGTTTCAGCAAAACAGAGTTCAGTAAAGTAGGGTTTCAACAAAACAGAGTTTAATCAAGGCGTGAACAAAAATAATACTAACACACTACAGAACTAATGGGTGAATCTTTTGAAGAAGGTGGGCCCTCCCTTCTCACAAGATTCCCTAGGAATGAAAGGAACTAAGAAGAAATGCTCAGAATAATCTTTTATTCATCTGTCAATTGTATCATGTTACAATATCCAAAGTGAACATGTCCTTCTCTGTAATTCCTTTCTATCCAAAAAGGATCATCCTTCTAATGATGATTTCCCCTTATTTAAAGAGGAGAATCCTCTCAATACAATTGATAATCAAATTACATGTGCACATACGAATCCTATTCTTAGTTAGATTTAATCTTCTATGGTGGAATAGGATATTCTGATCTCCCGTAGCAAAATGCTATTACAATAGTTGGAATGGTGTTGGGTTGAGGTGTAGCTGTTGCAGCCGGTGTAACAGCTTCTTCATTTATCTTCTTGTTACTGTTGTTGTATACTGTTTCAGCATCGCAAATCACAAACTGTTTCAGCAATGGGATTTGCATTCTGATTGTTTCAACAATGCGGTCTCAAGCAGCAGCGATGGTTGGTGTTGGCTTAAGGTGTGGCTATTGTGGCCAGTGTAACAACTACTTCTTGTTACTGTTGTGTGAATTGTTGTTCCAGCATCGCAGATCATGGACTGTTTCAGCAATGGGATTTGCGTGCTATTGACTGTTTCGGCAACGGGTCTTCAAGCAGCAACAATAATCTGCAGTTCAAACTGTTTCAACAACTATATGTTTCTGATCGATGGCTAAGTATGAGAATAATGTAAAATTACATGTAAAACAAATTAAACATATAGCAAAGAGAAGAAACATTATATACCTTAGGAAAGATAGGTTAAGGTGATAATGTAAGCTTAAATGTGAGTGGGAAAAGGATGTAATGATAGCAAAAAGTATGAACAAAAAGGTACATTATAGGGTCCTAACATGTATAAGGCTCTGACAACTCGTCGTAGAATGCATTGTTTTCAGAAAACACTTAGCACTTTTCAAATTCTGCAAAGCGAGCAAGCCTGTGTAATCCTGAGACCCGTAGTTGTGATCCCCAATCTTTTTTTTGCTGCGGAACTTGTTGATAATCCAGAACTCACAATGCCTAGAGATAAAGGAAGCCGAAGCGTCGTGTCGAAATATGCAGTACCAAATGAGCCCTGCGACCCCCTAGTTGAGGTCATGGGTGATCTCAAGGGGAAGGTGGAGCATGTCAAGCTCTTTGATCTTGACTTAACAGATCAAGTCTTGTTCCCCCATATGAATATAGACATTGTTTGGATTATTGCTCCAGATGATTTGGGAGGCATGTAGTTCGTGCCAAAGCCTGAATTTATCAACCTGTTTAACTCAACTATTATGAACCTCAGGGACCTACCAGTGTTCAGTACCACTAACGAACTTGCACGGTGCACCGAGTTCCTGATCAGCAGGGTGCACGACAAAAGTCTCTGGTTGGATAAGTGATATCCAATCCATGCTGAAGACATCCACCAACTTACAGGACTGTCCCTCGAGGGAGAGGACGTGTCCAAAGGATTCCAGGGTCCCAGCAAGCACGACAAAAATAAAGGGGAGCCCAACCTATACGAAAGGTTCCACACGCAGAGGGGGGGCGCACAGCCAAAATCGACCCCATACTACCATAGACGCTCAGGACTGGCTGCTACATCATAGCCAACAAAGTCATGAGGTCGTACTACAAGGGAGAATGCACACTGGATGCATTATTAGTGGCATATTTTTGCACCAATGGCACTGTTTTCAACTGGTGTAGTTACCTATTAGAGGAACTACTTGTGGCTTGCAAGGAATTCCAAGAGAAGGGATGCACCTTCACATATGGATACTTGTTGCTTGCATTTGCAATGCTCAAGTGGATGCCACCCGCTGGAAGACAGTTGACGCTAACAGACAAGGGGCTCCTAGCAAAGATGTTTGAGCCTTGGCATTCAAGGGAGGACTCAGAGAACACAACCTTCAACAACACAAAGTTATCCAAGTGGTACAATGGGCTCATTGACGCAACACAGAGGTTGCGCATTCCACAGGAGCTCCTCAACTACAATACAAGGAACATAGCCTTCAACATGAACCGACACCATACGTTTGTGTGGTCGAGGTATGCCAAAAAGGAGGAATTCCATTCAAGGATGCTGCCATTCTACTTGGACAAAGAGGCCTTGGACAAAGAGGTAATGTTGTGGCCTAGAGTTAAATGAAACCCGCACAAGTCGGTGATGCACTACATTTTTCCCATCGAGCTGATGAAAAAGAAAGGTAAAGAAGCAGGGGTAGGACCAAGCTCAGGATCAGAGGCACAGAAGAAAGAAGCTTCAGAACAGATGGACTCTGAAGAAGAGGAGGAGACACATCCATTAGAGCGTAAGAAGAGGACACTGTCGATGTTCCGATAACTTCCATAGCAAGCCTTTTTGACAGGTAAGGATGTCAACGAAATCCTGAGCGTTGCGTTCATTATAGAGCTAGTGGCCAAGAAGTTCAGAATAGGGGTCTCGCCGAGAAAATTTATGAACCCCCAAACCCTCTCATCCGTCATCCCCCGCACTCGCTTAGTGGTCCGAGCAACCCCAGTCATACATATTCAGGATGACCCTGAGCCTGACACCCATCCATCCACCATCATCACCGAGAACCCTCCATCACCACCACAACCCCAGTCGCCACCCCTATAAACCAACAGTCCACCTCAAACCACTGATCCAGAGCCCATGTAGCTCGATCCCCCAGAACTACTCGAGCAGAGGCCATAATTCCCTGGCCCAAAACTAGAGTTACCCGAGAAGAGACTAGAACTTCCTAGTCCAATTCTAAAAGTACCTAAGCAGACATTGCAACTGACTGGATCAAACCCTGAAGCCCGGGACCATCAGATTGTACCTTTTGTGTAACAAAAGGACACTCAAACGATAGAGAATCCGCAAGTTCAAAGTCCCCAACACACTGCCTCAACAACTAAGGTTGAGGGTGGCATGGGAAGCGCAACTCCGGAAGCAGAGGCAAGCAAAGAGGCAGAGCTACCATAGGTTCAGAAGGAACCATAATCAACTTCAGGGAAAAGAGCAACATCCACGTAGGAACAAATGCATCTAGTTCTCCAAAATCCTCAGCAGGGCACATAGTTGTTGTAACTCTTCTTGGCCAGATCAGAGGTTCTGACACTCCTGCCATCAATGTTGAGCTTGAGGCTTGTGCCAGGACCACCCACAGGAGAGGAGGAGATAGAAAATCCCTTAGAACATTCAACAACCAGTGGACTTCCAGTGTAGATACGAGCACCTAGGGACACCATCCCTTCATCTACTAACCTTGCATAATGGCCATCAACACACTTAGTCAGAATGATCATAGCCTCAACTGTCAATTGGAGCAGAGGCTCCAGCAGGCCGAAATGTCTGCAGAGTTCGTAAGGGAGGAAGTGCTCCTTGCGCAAGGGCGCATAAAAAAAGAAGAACGTGCAAAGATCCAGGTCAAGCACAGACTGGAAAGAGTTCAGAAAAGGCTTGCTGAAGCCTGGCCGAAAATACGGAAGACCGCACCCCAACTTCCAGAAGCCAGTGATGCAGGAGAGCTTGAGCATCAGATTGAACTACTTCAAGGAGAATGGTCACAATTGGCTATTCGCGCAGAGCATCTGGAAGTATAGTTGCGGAAAAATCAGCAAGAAGCAGAGCATCAACCTTGGAAGCTGCAGGAGAAGATGGAGAAGATTGTTCTAGAAGGCAACAATGCTCGAGCAGCACTACACAAGTGCACAACTGAGTGCAAAAAGATTTTCAGAGAAGTCAGTGATTGGATGGGCATCATCGTTAAGAGCAACCAGACTTTGGAAGATGTATGCACTAGAATCCAGTTGCTAAATGAGGAAATTGTGGCTACTATGGATCCGTTGGAGCAACAAAAGTTTGATCAGATTCAACAAGAAAATAATGAGTTGATCACCCTGTTTGAGGCACAATCCGTAGCTAAGAAGAAGGTACGCAACTTTCAACCTGTCATTAAGACAATTTACATGCAAATGCATCAGGTTGATGAAATAACAGACTCTTAATGGAACTCTTTAGTCGCATCCAAGCCCAAAGGATGTATTACAGATGTGACCCAACAATTCGTCTCCGAGGCCTCACTCCTTGCCAAGAAATGGCAAGATAAAGTTGGGAGCTTTCAAGAAGTCAAGAAGCGGGCCTTGGAGTTGGTCCCAAAGTTGGGCCCTTCATTTGAAGAGGCATAGGAAGAGAAAGCGCAAGCAGAAGAGCAAAGGAAAGAGGAAAAGGAGGACAAGGGAAATCAACAGTTTCTCCTAGAAGTTGCGAAAGAGCCGAGTACTTGACTCGAGGGCGAGTCAAGGCTTGTGTTCGGAGCCTATTGGGCCCTTCGTTTTTGGATGAGAAGCTGCACAAGAAGGACTATAGTCCTAGTTTTGGTTTAGCATGAGTTGCGCAAGCTGCAGAAGAAGATGGACATCAAAGCAAGGAAAAGTAAAAGAAATATGTTGCGAAAAGGACAGCGCAACACCAACAAGGCAAAATCAGTTGCAACAGAACAAGAAGCAAGCGAGCTCAAAGCCATAAGACCCTACTTAGTTTATAAATATGTGTTCTCACGATTGTAAAAGGGTTCTTACCTTGTTGTTCTATTGGGTTGTTGATATTCTTGTTGTTGTTATTGTTCATAGGTCAGGTTTGAGTTCTGTAAATGTAATTTGTATACAGTTTGGGTAAATAGAGCTCTGTGACATGGGTCCACAGCCAGAAGCCTGTAACAGAGCATTAATTTGTATCTCTGAAGTTGTATCTGATAAAGATCTGAAGATAATATATAAAGAAGGATCCAAAATTTTGAAATATGTTGCGTCATTACGTGTTCATGCTTATGTGTTGTATCTTTACAGTACTTCATCATGCTTCATAAGTTCCATATGATGTTTATGTGTATGAATGTTTTTCACAACCTAAGTAGCTTCAGTTCCTGTGTGTATGAGCTTAGATTTGTTCTGTAGTTGGTTTATCTTGTGCAAGATCATGGTGAATCTTGAAGGTTCTGTGAACCCACCTAAGTATTCTCCTTTCCCTTCCCTATCCTTCTGTCTTGGTTGCACTTCAGGTGAGACTTCTTCTCTTCGGAGGATATGAAAATGCTAGTGCTCTAGACTACATGGTACCTTTTGTTGATAACTTGAGAAGGACCCTGGTCTAATCAATTCTGTGCCAACACAACCGACCTCTAGTCACGACACTCACCATGGTGCTAGACTCTTGTGGCCACAAGACCTCTAGATGGCCCCACCTCTATGAGATAGACCCTGACTTCTCCACCACCTACCAAATGTTGGGCGCCAACTCAATGGTTGCTAATTTCCATCTTTAGGATGGGCTATTGTGTCGTCTGGGCCATCTCTGCATTCCATCAAGCGAGCACGCGAAGCTGATTTGGGAATCTCACTATAGTCGGGTGGTAAGACACTTTGGCATTGAAATGACAGTGGCAATGCTGTAGAAACATTTCTACTAGCCAAAACTTTGATAGGATGTCAAAAAGTATATTAGTTCCTGCACCGCCTGCACTATTTCCAAACTGACCACTAAGAAACAGAGCTTGTACACCCCTCTGCCTGCTCCTGACAGGCCGTAGGAATCCATCTCAATGGACTACATGTCAGGCCTCCCATCCACCAAGAGGGGAAATGACTGTGTTTTTGTGGTTGTTGATCACTTTTCCAAGATGGCGATTGATCTAGTTGCTTGCAAGAAGAACATCACAATAGAAGCCATTGCTAATCTCTTCTTTGAATGAGTATGAGTACATTTTGGGATCCCACAAACCATTATCTCAGACCGTGACAGTCAGTTCCTCAACACATTCTGTTCGAGCCTTTGGTCACTGCTGGATACCAAGCTCACCAAATCCACGACCTTCCACCCCTAGATAGATGGCCAAACTAAGGTCGTCAATCAGATGATCATACATATCCTGCGCATGTACAATTCAAAACACCCTCGCACATGGGATGAGAGTCTTCCCTATTGGGTCTTGCCAACACTTACGAAAAGTGTTGTCCCTCCTGAGCTTTCTCAGCTATGAAGGAATTAAGAGCTTTGCACTCTTTCTCTTGGGCTTGACTCTTAGGAGGGTCTTCCGCGCACCCCTCGCGCTCATTCGTCAAGTCTATAACTTGAGTGGGTCTCGGTCTCTACTTGCCTCATAGGGAGCCTGTGCATAACTATGCTACCTCTCATGAGATTAACAGAATTCGTCCTCCAAGGGACTCTAAACAACTAGGAAGGTTGGCATGCATACATGAAATTATGTCCACGGTCGACGAACACACAAGTTCGTGACTCTGGCTTATGCCACAACAGAACACAAGTATTTACGAGTATAAAACATATCCTAACCATATAATTTATTACTGGCCTAATTATACAACCAAGCAATATAGAAATGGATACAGTACATCCATTAAGAAAATCATGCATGATTCCTGAAACATACACAGTATAACTAATTCCTACACAATTACAGCTAAATTACACAGGGTAGGAGATCGCTTATCTATTATAGGTTGTCGCCAACCAACTGACTGTGGGTGTTCGTCCTTCCACCTGACCATAGGCTCAGAGGCATTCAATCTTAGCACTCTGTCCACCCCTGTGCCAAGCCATGATATCACTAGGGAGATCTCGCAGTTATCAAGGATTCTCTCTCTGTTTCAGCTTCTGTTCGGGTCCTGTTCTCTGTAACTCAGAGCTTTCTCTCTCGGTTATGGCCTCGATGAGGTTTATCAGATGCTCCTTGGCATCAAGCTCGTGGCCTTCAGTTCATGATTCACTAGAGAGCTCCACGCCTTGCTCCAGAGCTTATCCTCTTGTCTGGTCTCCATGTGTATAAATGTCACCTTCCTTCTGTCAGAAGGAAGCTCGGGTCCCCTGGTCTGTCAGACCCTACAGTACTTTGGGCTGACTTCTTGTAGCTAGACCATGCTCCCATTCATGGGGATAGTTGGTAATTCAACCACCAGTCCTTTTCTTTATTAACTTCTTTCTCTCTTCTAGTGATATCATGGCCAGTACTTTCAAGGCTTCACCCCCACAATCAGTTATTGGCAACTCAATCAATAATACATTCACATTGTCCTTCATGCCTTAGCATGGTATTTCCTATTTTATGATTAATTACAAATTGGGGGAAACAGGGTGTTACAATTCCCTCCCCCTTAAAGTAAGATTGTCCTCGGTGTTCTTGATAAAAAAAAACACTTGTCATTCCTTTCTCATTCAGCCACTTCAGAAGTCTTGATCTTCGTCCTCGGTCAAGTCCTCTTTCAGGATCTTAGTCTTCATCACCTGCCTTCAATAATTCTTGGACAACTAGCACATTAATCACAATTTTGTGCGAAAACATCTTACTGTTGTTCAAAATTTAAAAGGAAAATTTCATAATCTAGCACAATACTTATCTGTGCAGTTTGTGGATCTATATCCACATGGTTGTTTCGTTATCCAGGCTCGTCGCTTCCCTTGACGTACCCATTGGGTGCATGATTCCAATTCGATAGCTCACAAGAGCTACCATGGTTACATCTTCTTTGCGGTCACTCACCCTCTAAGCCCAGGCTCATGCATCCCCTTCACTGTTATATAGTCCCTCGGGCGATCCATCTTTCCTTGCCAAGGTTCTCGAGCACAAGAAGAACTACCCACCGTGTGCATGATCGCAATAGTTTACGAGAACTATTAAGGTCTCCTCTTTCCTTGCGATCACTCACCCTCCAGGCCCAGGCATAGGCATCCCCTTCATTGTTATACAGTCCTTCATGCGATCCATCTTGACCTGCCAAGGTTTTCTCACACAGGAAGAATTTTGGAGACTCTATCGAGTCTTACAGTCGAGGCATCCCTCAGAATTTCTCTGCCGAGGCGTCCCTCTGGCTTGTGTTACCTCAACACAATGTATTTCCGGTGATCATGACTTATCATGGGGTTCTCATGGCTCAGCAGTAGCCATGTTCATCGTTTTCAACTGTGACAGCCTTCATCCGTCGTTTTTGGACATATAATTTCTTCTCACCTGTATCACAGGTATACAAGATTCATGAGACATCATTATAAATTTTAAATGCAAAATTTCATTGAAAATCTGTCACCTACATATTTCCCATTCCACAATTTGTTTTCATATTTGTTCCAGACAGGAACCAGATTCATAATTATGGGGCTTTCCTTCCCATAACATTTTAGCTCAGCAGGAAATCGGTCTTTCTTATGGGCTTACAACATTGCCATATCCAAGACTCTTTCTTCTTTCTCAAAAGGAAATACCATTCCTTGCAGTTTGGCTCAACAAGCAATTGGTCTTCCTTATGGACTTACCACATTGCCATGTCCAACACCCTTTCCTCCCTGCAATTCATTCTTTACACATCCAAACAATTGTTAGTTTTTGTGCACATTACCTTTTTCGAAAATCAAGTATACTAACAGTCCAAGTTATTTCATCTATTCAAGGATACAAAGCGAAAGGATACATCATCCCTTACCTATGCATCATTCCAGCCTACCAAATTTTCAAACGTGATTAAGATATCAATTTATTTTCTTAATGAATGCGCCAACATTCATGGCCACATTCATACCCAATGCATCCTTGCATTGATTTCAAGTTTGTCACACTTTTATGACAGGTTCTTGGCCATGGTGTGTTGGAATTTAACCAACCTCTTCCTCATATGGATTATTCATTTTCTTTCATTCTTACAGTAGGTCCATACAACCTACTATAGGCTGATCACGATCCCAAATCAGTACACATGAACTCAAAATTTTCACATGAATT
Organism: Picea engelmannii; assembly: GCA_009831015.1. Lineage (NCBI taxonomy): Eukaryota > Viridiplantae > Streptophyta > Pinopsida > Pinales > Pinaceae > Picea > Picea engelmannii. The sequence continues at coordinate 12,400 of ML785640.1, read as the reverse complement.
CCTTTACGCATTCCTTGATTGTCAATGCATTCATGAAATATCAATTCATGAATTCTTCCAAGGGTTGCAAACAATGTTTACTACCAGAGGTTCATACCTCCATCATTCAGGTTCTTCATCCTGAGTCATACCTTACTTGGGTATCCAAGGCATACAACTGCCTTTCAAGTTTATGAATAACACTAAGACAATAAAATATTTCAGAAGGGGTTCTTACCAAATCCCTTCATACCTCGTGCCACATAGGCACGAATATATTTATACCGGTTCTTGGCTGCTAGCACCCTCTTTCTGATTTTTACCTCATCAACAGTGCCTTATAGGGACTTTTACAGCCCTGTCAACAATCTTTCACCCGCAACCTTCTCCTGGTCATTCTCTATTTGAGGTTGCCCATCATTGGCAATTGTCTTCCTCAATAGCTCAAATTCATTTCTGTACATAGCATGCATCATCATAGACACAATTACATTAGTCGTAATATTAAACCAAATGCATGTATCATAACATTTGAATTCATAAACATATTCAAATGTTTTGACAAGTGAAACACAAACAAATTTCGATTGTATCTTCAGCAATACAATCCTTATTACTTATGGTGTCAAGACCTTTTCACTTTTATTGGAGTACCAACTTTCTCATCCAAGAGAAAACATAATACCCAACGAAGAAGGAGTTGAGGACTCTCCCCTTCTTCCAACTCTTCCTACACTGCCTGGGACTTTTCAGCCCAGTCGAGTTATCTCTAAGGCCTCACTGCCTTTTCTTAATCATGGCCTCAACCAAGCTTAAGCAGTTAAACATACTCATTTATTCATTTAATCATACTCAGGGGGTTTACTTTCCCTTTAGCAACTATACTGGTTTCCACAACTGTTCTTTTAATCATGCGGCTTTGTTAAACAATTTAGGGTTCTTAGGGTGAGGAAAGTGTTCCTCCTTTTACTTATGCAATCTACTTCTTACTGTGGTCTTCCTGCTCTTTTTACTGAGCAGTCTTGGTTAGGTCTCGCCCTAATTTTTTTGGAATATAGCAGTATGCTTTAACAACAAAATTTTGTTCATAATGGATCATGAACATGTGCATCCTGCACACTACCATTCGGTTATCAGAATTGGTCAATATTAATTCATTAGTCTTTTTATTCATTACATGATTCTTTCAAAATGTAATCCAGGATTCCTATATATAGACAGGCCTTGCAACCCATTGTCCAAACTTCAACAATTATTAGGGTTGTGACTATGTTCTTCTGACAGAGTCCTTATACAGTTCCTCCACCGGGAACTCCTTCGGCATGCAACTTCCTTGTTGCATATCCATCACTATCTGTGATGGTCTCAAGTTCGAATTAGCTTCATCTTTTTAATAAGTAGTTGCCATAGGTGTATTTCATAGCCTACATACATCTCTATTTTTAAAATCAGTCAACTCATGATTGTTTACAATCATTCTCATGTGATCCTCAAAGGCATAAACATTTGCCTCTTATCATGACAATAGAGCATCCTTGTTCGTTTACTCTTTCATTTATGTGTATTGGCTTTTCCTGGTGAGATGGAGCACATCCCCCTTAAGCCATCATTCAAGACAGAACCTTCACAACTCTTCAGAATGGAGTCAACCATGCATCCATGGTATTCATTAAATCTTGGCAAGTGCAATGCTTGCCTCATGTTTCACTCTTCAGGGAAATCATATTGGGACTCTAGTATACTTATACTCTTACATCATACATGCGCATTACTTGCACATTTCATATCATTCATACCTTACTGGTATGAATATCAGGCTTCCCATTATGAAGCTTCACAGTGCATTAAACTCATGCACTCAAGTATAATTAAACACAACTAAGTATTCATCATACTAGCTCACGCCTTCTCCTCACGCGACCACCGATGGTGACCACGATCCGAACAAAAAGGCGCTTCACATTTTGTGATTTTGGGATTCCTGTTGCAAGGAACTCTAGTCCCTCGATCCCTGAAATCCGAAAAAGCGAAAGACCGAGGTTAAGGTTTTCTCGGTTCTTTTATCCACATGACCCTTTGTTCAGAACCTAGGGTCAACGCCTAGACACGCGTCGGGATCCCGTGTTTCGGCGAATCCGTGAACAATGCTCCATCGTGTCCCCAAACTTCTGGTCCAAGAGGGTCCAAAAACTTGGATCCCACGGTCCAAATCTCTCTGCCAATCAACAGTCCTGATCAAATCCCGACTTTCCACCTTTCAGGATTCTGGCAGAGTCTTCACCTCCTAACTCCCGATTTTGAATCCCCAAAATGTGTATGTGTCAGATCAACGATCCCCCACCTATCTCAATCCAACAGTTCAGGTTGGGTGTTGGGATTTCGTGACATGCAAGTTCTCAAAACTCTGCCTGTTGACTTCTAAACCTCCAACTCCCGAAGATCTGATTACACCGGATCTACAGTTCAGGTCATTCGCTAACCAACGACCCTGATTGAATCGGTGATTTACCTCACGCGACTTTGGGAAAGTCTTTTCTTCTCTTTTCCCAATAGCCGAAACCTCAAAGCTCTAGATCAACGACTCTCATTGATTCCAATCTAACGGATACTAATCCTCTGCTGAAATTCAATAAGAATTCCCAAAATCACAGGTTCAATCTGCAGTCCTTCTCCTCAAGGAATAAATGCAGATAACAACATCTCCTTACGCGACTTGTACATGAGCCCAAGCAGGCCAAGTGTTGTAACCATGCTCTAATACCATTTTGTCACACACCCACTACCGGGCATAGAATAAAAATCAAATTTCTCTTTCTTAGTTAGTCGAATCCTTCATCCATGGTCTCTAATCCTGGTCAATGGACCTTCAAAGTTCCCGAGCTGAAGCAACTCTTCGATTCCTTGCTGGAATCTCACGAACAAATCCAGATATCCCCTAATAGAACTCCACCTGCGTGACTAAGCACCAAGCTTGAGCTCCCTCTTCCACATGACCACTACTCGTGACCACAGAGCTTAATAAAAATGGCACATCACGTTTCACGATACCAGAGATCCGAAGGTCAAGCGTCTCGTTCCTCTGAATCTCGAAACCTAGAAAAGGGATAACGGGTGTTAAGCTCCTCCCTTTAACCTTCTCCATGTGTTTGATGGTTATGACTACAGGCCTTACCAAAAGGCGCTTCCGGCTTTCGCGTTTCGGGATTCCTTTGTGCGATCTCTCCCCAGCTCCCTATCCTTTGAAATGCTGAAACCCGAAACACGGAGTCTGGTTCCCAAATCAATGGTATTATGTTCTCCTCGACCGATGGTGTCGATCGTCTTGCAATTTAGCGAGTCAGGACTCCACGTCTCACAACTTTTCTCCCTTGAAATGCCTATCCATGTGTTAACGCCTAGTTGGTGGTTAGCACCTCCCTTCGCTTCTTACCATACGACCTTACTCCTGTGACCTAGGGCTAAGTCACAGTGTGTTTTGGGACTTTAAGACTTGCAATTCAAAATGTCTCTGTCCCTTGATCTCCCAGTTCTCGAAACCCCGACACTTCTCCTGGACGCTCAATGATCCAGATCTTCAACTTGATCAACGACCTGGATCAAATCCTGACATTTTACCTTTCGGGATTTTGGAGGGGTCTTCACTCCTATTTCTCCAATGCCCAAAACCCCAGTAGCTTCTGGATCTCTGCCACGCATCCTCTACAAATGGACGGTCCAGATCCTTCCGGGACTCCTCCTTTAGAGAATCTGGGAGAGTCTTCACTCTCGTTCTCCCGGTTCCCAATCTCCAATGGGTTATATCTTTGACACTTGTCACCCCAAATCCCACGGCTGGCATGATTTTTCCTTTCGACGGTCGCGAGTCCTTGTGCTTGCTTTCACCTCTGCTTTCCCGAAGTCCAAACCCTGGTGGCTTCCAGATCTTTTCCACGTGTCCTTCACAAAGGGACAATCCAGATCTATTCTCGGGACTCTAACGGGTCTCTCTCTCTTACTCATACGAGGGTTAACCTCGCGCACCTTTTCTCGGATCCAATGGCTATCGGTGCTCGACGTTAGATCTAACTGTCCAAATCAGATCTTTTCCCTTCGTCTTTCTCTGAGTCTTCACCCTCATTTTCCCGATGTCCAGAACCCCAGTGGATTTAGATCTCTACCACGTGTCACCTTGGATCCAACGATCCATAATAACCTTCGCGATTTTGGTGATTATGAACCCTCGTTCTTCACCACCCTTATACGTCTAAGTTCCGAAACCCTGGTGGCTTCTGAATGTTCGCCACCTGTCCTCCAATGATCCAACATTTGAAGTGATTTCGGGACTTCTTTCATGCACCTATCTCCGGATCCAACGACTATCGGTCCCCGCTCTAGATCTGATAGTTCTATACCGTTTTATCAGATCCCTTTTATGCGGTCTCCAGGGATTAAACCCCGTGCAATTATCCCTGATCCAGCAGCTCTCGAGCCTCTTCACTACCGATTCAATGACTCCTATTCCTCTTGATCTTTTAGAGTCGAATGGCTATTCAATGACTCCTATTCCTCTTGATCTTTTATCTCCTCGCTACCTCGCTTGATCTAACGGTCATTGGCTATCGGTACTTCCTCCTCGAAGGCTCTCTACCGTCCGTTCAGATCCTCTTCTCTTGCGCGCTATCCTGTGTGCCTGGACGTAGGATTCAATGACCCAGAATCCACACTCTGTATTTGATCTAAGGGTTGTTGTTGCTCTTCCTCCTGAGCTTTGGATTTCTTCCAAATCTCGGAATATTTTGATGCTTCGAAGGTCTCAGTCTTCAATCTTCTACTGCAAGCCGACTATTGGGTCTCGCCAGAACTTACAAAAAGTGTTTTCCCTCCTAATATTTCTCAGCTATGAAGGAATTAAGAGCTTTGCACTCTTTCTCCTGGGCTTGAATCTTAGAAGGGTCTTCCATGCACCCCTCGCGCTCATTCGTCAAGTCTAGAACTTGAGTGGGTCTCGGTCTCTACTTGCCTCATAGGAAGCCTGTGCATAACTACGCTACCTCTCCTAAGCTTAACATAATTAATCCTCCAAGGGACTCTAACTAACTAGGAAGGTTGGCATGCGTACATGAAATTATGTCCACGGTCGACGAACACACAAGTTCGTGACTCTGGCTTATGCCACAACAAGACACAAGTATTTATGAGTATAAAACATATCCTAACCATATAATTTCTTACTGGCCTAATTATATAACCAAGCAGTATAGAAAGGGATATAGTACCTCCATTAATAAAATCATGCACGATTCTTGAAACATACACAGTATAACCAATTCCTACACAATTATAGCTAAATTACATAGGGCAGGAGATCGCTTATCTATTACAGGTTGCCTCCAACCAACTGACTGTGGGTGTTCATCCTTCCACCCAACCATAGGCTCAGAGGCATTCAATCTTAGCACTCTGTCCACCCCCGTGCCAAGCCATGATATCACTAGGGAGCTCTCGCAGTTATCAAGGATTCTCTCTCTGTTTCAGCTTCTATTCGGGTCCTGTTCTCTATAACTCAGAGATTTCTCTCTCAGTTATGGCCTCGGTGAGGTTTCTCGGATGCTCCTCGGCATCAAGCTCACGAACTTCAGTTCATGATTCACTGGAGAGCTCCGCGCCTCCCTCCAGAGCTTATCCTCTTTTCTGGTCTCTGTGTGTATAACTGTCACCTTCCTTCTATCAGAAGGAAGCTCGGGTCCCTTGGTCGGTCAGACCTTGCGGTTCTTTGGGCTGACTTCCTGCAGCTAGACCATGCTCCCATTCATGGGGGTAGTTGGTAATTCAACCACCAATCCTTTTCTTTATTAACTGCTTTCTCTCCTCTAGTGATATCATGGCCAGTACTTTCAAGGCTTCACCCCCACAGTCAGTTATTGGAAACTCAATCAATAATACATTTACATTGTCCTTCATGCCTTAGCATGGTAATTCCTATTTTATGATTAATTACAAATTGGGGGAAACATGGTGTTACAGTGGGTCTATGAAAGGTCATTGTCCATTCCTTCCATACTTACCACTTTTCATCATTATTCCTCTCATCTTCCCCTACCTTGGTTCGGGCATTAGGTTTTCCACACTAGGAAGGGTTGTACCTTGACTTGTGCGAAGAAGGGGCTAAAGGCCAAGAGGGTAAAAGCAGATGGCAAGACTTAAAAGCCAAAATTAAACCTTTGAAATGCTTCGCCCAGGGATTCCCGAGAAAGCAATAAAAGGATTCTCAGTAAGAAAAGGGGACCCGTAAGATAAAAAAAAACTCAAGGTACTAGTTGGTGGATGGGAGGTCTCATCATGAGCTGACCTATTAGGTCCATGGGCATGTTGAGGTATGAAACTACCATTTATATGGTCACCAAAATAGGGTAGTGGCTCTTGGTGGCATAACCAAGGGAAAGGGGGTCTCATCACGAGCCAACCTTCTCATTTCTGTGAAATGCTTGTGGGTAACACTGTCACCTCTGGTCACCATGCCAGGACAGTGTCCCCCAACTTTTCCCTTGAAAAGAAAAAATACCCAAAGCAATAAGACTAAGAATAAAAGGCATTGAATGGGATAGGAAACAATGACATCCATGATAAGGTGCATCTCTCCCTCTACAGAGGCACCCACAGGCAAGACCTACATTTCATTTTTATCACTGCACCCTCTGCCCAAACACTTCCCTTACACCATTTCACGCACTTACATGACCTATATTGGCTCTCACCTGGGAAACAACCCAAACTTAAGGAGGCTTAGCCCAATATGACATCCTAAGACCCTCTCCAAATCTGACTTGTTAAACTACATAACGTCTTTGACCATTTGTTTGGGTAAAAGGGGGTTTGATGCACATGTTTGGGTAATTTGATTATTGGATGTGATTGACATTGCTATGATCCCTGTGACTTATGAGCCCATGGAGGGCGTACTTGTTGCTGCTACAAGACTTTTCTCGGTGGATAGGTGCATATGGGGGATGATTATCTCGAACCTCCATGGGGCTGAAATCCCACATATGGATGAGGTGACCCCATCCAGGGGCAGAGAGATGTTAGATACTTGCACTAGGAAGAAAGAAGGGCATTTCACCAAAGACACTTTGGAAGACCTAGACCCAGGGGGATATTGTTCTTCTACTTGGATGTTGGCCTTTGGAGGCCCATGCCATCACCTTTATGACCCTAGACGTCACCCAACGTCAGGATTGGCATTATGGATGCAGTTGTGTGCTAATTGGCATGTGTGGCATCATCCAGGGCCTTGGGAGGCCTAAAATTTTGTAGATGGGGCCCAAAGTTCCACTTAGGAGACTCAATGTCACCCTAGGAGGACATGACGTCACCCCTAAAAGGATTTTAGGGTTTGTTTACTTGAATTTATGTAAAAGATGGAGTTTCCATGTAATTTGGCCATGTCGGCCTTTTGATGACCTAATTTTAATTAAAGGTCATAAGTATTGTATAAATAAGAGAGGAAAACTCTCATTTTTTTATCATTCACTCATCACACAAGTGTGAGGTCTGAAATTCGGTCCTCTTTAAGGGTTATTGGCTGAAACTAAGTGGTGCACAACTTTTGGGGAGGCAAATCTTGGTGTATTTTGGAATTTTTTTATTATGGAGGATCTTCAACTAGGGTTTGGCTTGATTATTCTTGGTGAAGTAAGCAGAAAATATGCATTTCTTTATTGCGAATGAATGCTTATGGTGAATTTACTTGTTTCATGTCAAAGATTATGAAATTTCTTGCTTGAAACCCTAGGAGAAAGACATATGTTATTATCTTTTTCTCTATAATATTCGACTTGCTAAGATTTCTTGAAAAGCACCTAGCTAGAAGTAGATACTATATCCCTACCATTGTAGCACTCTATTAACCCTACTTCATTTCCTATTTCATATTTTATTTCAAATTGTCTAAGGAAAAGAGGAATCACTAGGGCCTAATTTCATTACTTTCTAGCAATTATCTCTAGGACTTGGATGTTTGAGGCCTTGGGCTACCAACACCTCTCTCATCCTCTTCATCTCCTTTGACTAAGTATTATCATTGCTATTTTCCTGTAAGAGTTGTTGCTGCCATCATTGACTCCATTACCCTTGAAGGCACTAGTCTACCCACTACAAGTGATTGATTGATCAAACTACTTTCAAGCTATCTTCTTTGGAACATCCACTAACACCTACTAACTTTAGATTAGCCTAAATCACTTACCAACTTGTTGTTGTTGCAAAATATTGCTACAACCATCTAACAACAACAAACTAAACTCAAAAGTAACATATATTGCTAGCTAAACATTACCAAATCTGCTTGTGACTACTTGATATCAGTTTGCCTAGCTAAAACTACTATTTTTAGTCTTTTCTCAAGCATTTTGGAGCATAATCATTGTGGCTGTTACAAATATCTTATTTCTGTTATAAATTGTTATACTACTGCAATTCTATATCAGCTAGTACATTTCTTAAGAGTTCATTGTCTTATGAAGCACTAATATCATTTTGGTACTTGGAAAGTGCCCTTTTTCTATTTTGTTGTCTTGTTCTGGGCAGGTACAAAACATTACTCATTTGCTTCTTCTCTATAAGACATAAAGAACCCTTTGAATCTGAGTGACTTGTGAGAGGGGGGAACTTTCTTACACTTTGTCCCTATCCTTCTCAAACCCTTAGGTCACTGGGGACATCTCCCCTGGGGTACCGCAATATACTCCTAAATAGAAAGGGGTTTCCTATTAAGGTGACAGTGATATGTCACTCCCAGTTACACTAATTTTGTATCTACTTGCATTGGGATTTGGGAAAGTACAAATTGTGCGATAATATTTTGGCGCCATTGTCAGGGAACACTAAGTCAATATTCCTCAAGACGACACTATTTCGGTAATCCTTTTCCTCAAAGCCTTTATCTTATGAAGCTTACCTGAATGAAAAGCTTTCCTTTTCCTCAAAGACGACACTTTTTCGGTAATCCTTTTCCAAATTCTATTAAAAAGACTCGAGTACATAAAACAAACTAAGAATGATAATGTCAAGTAATTCCATACTAGGTTTGAGAACTTGTTATATCAGATTCCTAGAAGCCATCATCTTGGAGACAAGTACCTCGTTTACCTCTATACCAATGCACTCTTAGTGCATTTAGGGTTCCTCCTCAATAAAAAGGGGCCAAAAACAATCTATGATGCATATTACATGGCCATACAAATCAAGGTGAATATCTCTTTGTTAAAGAGAAAACATATCTTTTCTCTAGAAACCAAATTTGATGACCCCAAAGGTACCCCAGATACTCTTAGTTTGGAGAGATTAGTTTCCCTTGAGATCTTTGAAAGAAGGGAACAATTTATCAACCAATAGGAGGTTGAGGAGAGGGATCCTAATGAGGGTTTCCAATCCCATGAGGAAGAGCAAGAATTTACTCATGCTTCTACCAAGGATAATGAAGACATGGTTGAAGAGTGAGAGCATGAAGATATCAAACACGATGATGAAGTATTGATGTGTGCTCCTCCTTCTGATGAAGCCATCCAAGAGCCTATTCCTCCTGCACAAGAAGAAGATGATGAGATTAGTCAATTTCCTTTTAAAGTTTTTAATGATACCTTATTCTATGATTTAGAGGGGGAGGAAGAAAGGGAATCCTTGGACAAGATAGATCCTCCTTATTATGAAGTTGAAGATTTAGAGACAAGTCATGAGGATGAGACAATGATGCATACTCTTCCATTTAATGAAGTTATCCATATCCTTGAAGCTCCTGCACAGGAAGAAGTAAACATAGTAAGTTATTTCCCTTTCCAAGATTTTGATGATGCTTTATTTTATGATTTGGAAAGTGAAGAAGTGTTAGAGGAGCCCTTGAATGTTTTAGGCCCTTCATATTATGATAAAGGTGATGACTTTGTTGATAATATTGATGAGTTCATACATGTTGGGAAACATAAATGGGATGTGATTGGATATGATGGGGATCCTGTTTAGGAAATTTAGGATCATTTCCAAATGTTGCCTTTACAACTATCATACCAGGTTACTACTAATTCTAACATTTGGCAACAAGGAAATGATATAGTTACAGACATCTCCAAGGGTGACCTATTTCTATGTCCTCCTGATGATTTTCGGTCATACCTTGAAGATTTTGATGAGTATTATTTTGAGCACTTGGATTTATTCTATGAAGAATATTATCAACCATCGTTGTGCTCAGATCTTGATAGAGGTGAGTACATTGCTTTCCCAAAGCATGGTACTTGTGACAAGGTTATCCACCCCCCTTTGATTACTTTACCTCACTATGTCACTAAGGGTGTAGTTGGAAAACATGTCCCTTGTCTTGATTTTTCTCTAGGGAAAAACCTTCTTTTAGAATTCAAGGGTAGGTTGAATACCTTAAGAAGGAGTTTATTATATCACTCTTTCAACTTTCCCTTAGAAATTTGCCAATCATTCTCTAGGTTCTTACTATTCCTTTCCCAGACTTCAAGATGTGATGACATCTAAGGTAACCAACCTTCAGAATCTTTAATTCAGTCTTCTGAGCCTTTGATTTTTTACGATCCCTTTCTTAGATGGATTGAGAACTTTCCTAGAAGTGTGACTTGGCTTAATTTTGTCCCTCCCTCCCACCTCCATGAGCTAGACTCTACGATTTTTGATGATGTGATACATGTTCTAACTCATGTTATTTTTGTTCTTGACTTGTCATTGTTTTGGTTCATGATGAAGCACAGAGGTAGGTATTATGAGATATTGCTAGGATGGTTTCACTGGTTATTTGACTACACTTAGAATTCAACCAACAGGTAAGTAGAGGTAGGTAGGCATTTGCATCCATTGTATATACCATCTGCATGTCATGCTAGTGTAGTGTAGTTTCATTTTGTGTTCTTTCATTATGTATATATGCATGTTTATTTTTATTCCACTATATCATATATGAGCGAGGGGTGATATCACCACCCTAAGGATTACTAATTCATTTTGTTGAAATCTAGTAGATACAGGTCATGCTAGAGATACTGAGGTTCTCATGCGCTCTACGGTGAACACATGTCCCCGAGTTGGAGCTAGATGTTATCCCCTATCCTAGGGATAACTAAGGAGATCATGTCTCGAGGCTCATAGGTCCTAGACATGGAGTGTTGAGAACCAGACGACTTGAACTTGGCCCAGGAGGGCCCATCTTTTCTTCAGTGCAACCCATCTATCAGTAGCAACAACATCCATCCCACCAGCCTAGTCTTGAAGTAGCAGTAGGTCTTTCTCCATGAGGTAATGAGTCTGGGTATCATGGTATGTGTCAATCTCATTTTCGAAGAATTTGAATATGTTGCACTGAACTCTCCTTCATTTCATAATGTTTGCTTGGAAATTATGATCTTTTACTTGTTCATACCTGGGAGGATGACATAATGCCCTAGTAAGTTGGTTCTCCTTTAGGATGAGTTGCCATTGGGTGGGTCTATGAAAGGTCATTGCCCATTCCTTCCATACTTACCACTTTTCATCATTATTCCTCTCATATTCCCCTACCTTGGTTCGGGCATTGGGTTTTCCACACTAGGAGGGGTTGTACCTTGCCTTGTGGGAATAAGGGGCTAAAGGCCCAGAGGGTAAAAGTAGTTGGCAAGAGTTAAAAGCCAACATGAAACCTTTGAGATGCTTCGCCCAGGGATTCATGAGAAATAAATAAAAGGCTTCTTAGTAAGAAAAGGGGACTCGTAAGATAAAACAAAACTCAAGGTACTAGTTGGTGGATGGGAGGTCTCATCATGAGCCGACCTATTAGGTCCATGGGCATGTAGCGGTATGAAACTACCATTTATCTGGTCACCAAACAAGGGTAGTGGCTCTTGGTGGCATAACCAAGGGAAAGGGGGTCTCATCACGAGCCAACCTTCTCATTTCCGTGAAATGCTTGTGGGTAACATTGTCACCTATGGTCACCACACCAGGACAGTGTCCCCCAACTTTTCCCTTGAAAAGAAAAAATACCAAAAGCAATAAGACTAAGAATAAAAGGCATTGAATGGGCTATGAAACAATGACATCCATGATAAGGTGTGTTGGAGCCGCCCCTGTTTTTCCTTCAAAAGCCATAAAACTCTGAAAAAAGATTTTTGTTGCCTGAATAAGTAATCCTTTGTCACTTACTAAGGGCCCGTTTTTCGCAAGTATGTTTGTCCTTAAAGATTTTTTCAAATTTCGTGATCTCGCAGGCCGGACACCTCATTCCTTGAACTCACAAAGTCTCGAATCGTGAGAAGTGCGAACTCGGCTTTAATTTTCGTCCAAGGCAAGAATAGTATAAGACCTATAACCCTTGGGTATGACATCCTCGGGGTTTCGCGCTTCGGCATTTCTCGACCCTAAATTTTTCTTTTCTCAAAACCGAGAGCCGAGA